>JAQIYI010000526.1:0-17975 GCA_034700265.1 Polyzonium germanicum | reverse complement strand
TAAAGATGGTTTATTCAGAGATACTGGTTAGCATGACTGCATGGAATGAAGGCATGGCTAAGAGTGATAATATATGTGAATTACATCGAATAGGGATTGGGCGATGTTCCAGAGGAACATCGATGATCAATATCGATAGAATGAAAGGCGGGGTTATGAACATGCCGTCACACTAATATTATACTAATGTCCGAGCGAAGTGTACTCAAGCCTACCATTGTATGACGCCAATGACGCAAATTGGTGGCAGGCAGCTGGGCCTAGGCCTATACTTGCATCGTTCTATTAGTCCTTGCTTCGCTCGGACAATAAACGGTCAAATAGGCTTATTGCGGTACAGTTTAAGCACGTGTAGGCCTACGCTAACCACTATCTATATTGATTAATGATTATAGGGACTAGGCCTACACGAAATATAGAACGGAGCCCTTTTTACACACCCACGAATTGAAACTTGAAATCAAATATGCGTTGTAGGCTGGCCTATGCTAGCTGTTATACGCGCGTCAATCTAAACATTTTGGGGTTATTCTTGCAGGTGGTTCTTCAATGGTAGGTCCAAAAGTAAGTTATGAACGTATGTTAAGCGCATGGACCGAGTTACAGACTTCTAGGCGCTAACAGAGCCAAGGACAACAGGACGCGAGTACGGGATGTACTCGTACCTCGGCCGTTGTCTTTTGACTTTCTCTCGACGTGTTCGTCGACGAACGATCTTCCACCCAGTCCGCGGGCACCGTGGAACTGGCCGCCTTCATGACACCGCTGTCTCGATGCCTCTTGGTGGTCGTTGCTAGCTGCTTCTTTAGTACATGTGGCGGCTCAGCCGGCAACTGGCAGCTCATCGATCCGTCCATGCCGCCTTCTGCACCAGAATTAACAAAAGCTTGAGATTCAAATCGTTCATTCGCTCTGAACACTCTACAGTCAGAGTGTTTTAATTTTACTAAATTAGGCCTACGCAGGCTACGCTCCATGTGGCCTACATGTACGTACAGTGCAAGTGCATGGTCGCCTAGCTACGTGCGTCAAGCCGATCAAACATTCAATGCAGCCTTGCGCTAAGCCTACTTGCGCTCGCAGGCGCCCTCGCGAGCTTAATTAATTATATTGCAGTCGCGACTAGTCGCCTAATGAAGACAGACAATGAAACAAGCTCTTATTACGTAATTATTCTTGGAGACATCTAGGTTGTAGGCCTACGTCCCATGTTGGTCTGGTTGGAACAGCGAGGCCTAAACTCAAGGGATTTAGGCGTTTAGGTTGGCTCATGTTACATTCCAATTAAATAAATGATAATTCTCTCTGGCTGCATTAATTGAATTGTTAAGGCTCATTCACAGCTGAAGCTAAAACTAGAACATTTAGAAGCGGTGAATGTGGCCAATTTCTAACTCGTATCTAAAGGCTGATTCGCATTGTGCAATTTCTATGCTTTCCTAACAATCGTCTATCGCATATGTTTCGGTCAGCGTCGTCTGCTATGCGCCATTAAAAGGAAACTTTCCCCTTTACCAGCCGCCATTACAGGGAAACTTGTTTAACGTATTATGCGCTGCAGTGCTCAGCGATGCAAAGCCTAAAATATTGCATGGTGTATTTTGTGTCTTACATTTCTTTCCAATTAAGACTTTTTTTTCTTTCTACGCAGACTAACCAAGTGCAGTGATTGGACAATGGATATTGGACATGGACATTGGACAACGAGCAAACGTCAGTGAGTTTTAAACTCTTAAGGCCTACTTAGGCTATTTTCTTAGACTCACACTAGGCCTATACATTTTTGTACAATTGTAGGCCTACATATAGGCAAGTTAAGTAGGATTACAAGGATAACTTGAACGCGACTTGAGACTGTCATTCTGACACTCAATCAGACAGCGAACGAACGTCAGTAGGCCTAGTTTAATTAAATGAAATCAGTGCAAGTTGCACAAGATCATGTAATTTAATTCGCCTATCAAGCGGACCTGTTAAGTGTACACATGCACGTCCAGTCTCGTGACTCTAATCGTTGATTTCATTTAATTAAGCCAATAGCCATTGGCGCGTCGTCCACTTCAGTGCGATTAACTAGCGAGCCTATTAGCAGGCTATTAAGCGCTTGATCCACGTCTGCTGTTGCTGCAGCATTGCAGCGACGTCGCGGCGCGCCTTTGATCTCCATCAGAATGTGGCATAACTGTCTGCGGTTGATCTCAATCAGTTAACGTAAGTCGTATTACGAGACTGCGTTGCATTCACCCTTGTTGGCTTTTATGAGACAGTAAAAAGCAACAAAAACTCGCCCAGTTTGAGGAGATTTATTTTCCTGCAGGCTGAAAGTCATGAATTTATCTGCGCATTAGGCCTAATGTACAGATATAAAGGGAGGCCTACATGCAACTTGTGGTTGCTGCCAAATTTATGTCTCCTAACTGGCGGTGTGGTTTTCTCAACCAGTTATTGCATCGTCCCACGGTCCATGTTACAATGTCGTTTCGATTCGCAAGCGTCGCGACCTTTTAACTTTTCGTGGCTGCTTTCACTTGGACACGGTGTTAATGTGTCAGCTCACTCAGATTTGACAGTGTCACAAAAACACGGACATGGCTTTCACAGCAGGTCATTGTGTGAAATACGCGTTAGAACTGATTCTATCATCGTGTCATTTTTATCGTGCGACCCGACGAAACCTTTTCTGTAACTGGTTTCCCCAGCTCTCTCATACAAAAGGTTACATGGTAATAATTGTAGGGTACAATGTCTTTGTTAACTGCATGTAACACCATCTAAAATGTTAAACATCCCTCAAAAAGAGCGTTTGGAAATTCCCACTTGCCTTTGTCGGCGTTGACGACCGCGATGACGTCCTTCTGGTCTAGCTCGATGGACTTGGTTCGACGTGACGTCACTAATTCACTAGCACAGGTTTCCGCTTTGTCCGACGGACGTTGAGAGGTGATCGTCTGGACGTTCGGCAGTGCATCGGCCGAATTTCGCTTGACGAGCAATTTGGCCGAGCCCAAACTGGTGAGCCTGGCGTAAGTCCTGACCGTGCCGTGAGCGTTGAACGCCGTGCAGCAGACGTCGAGCGAAGGCGATCCGTCGTCGGGCCGCAGAAGGCGACCCACGATCTCCAGACTGGCCGTACGGCCGTCGTAGCGGCTTCGCGAGGTCCAGCTTCTGGGAACGCACTTGCCGTTGACCGTCCAGGAGACGGTCGGCCGAGGTTTACCGACCACCTGACACGACATGGCCAGCCGGTCGACGCAGCTGCTGCGGATCGTCTGGTCGGCAAGCGGCTGCAGGACTCGAGGCCCTTCGAAGGCGGCGACGTTGAAGACGCGGCCGCAAGTGCGAGGGCCGTTGCTGCTGCTGCTCGCTGACGCTGGCGTCAGCAGCTGACTGTGCAGCTTGCCGCGCCTTTTACCTGAAAGCGGTCCATCATTGATCAGAAGCAGCCGCAACATTAAACGGATTTGAATGCCAGATGAGACTCACCAATGACGTCCAGATGGACGGACGTGAAGACTCTGCCGACGCAGTTGGCACCGGTCACCGTGTACGTGCCGGCGTCTCTGGCCGTCACTTCCGCGATGGCCAACGTATGCAAGTCCTCTCGGTCGACCACCTGTATGCGCGCGCCGTCTGACGTCACCGGCTGTCCGCACTTCTCCCAGCGGACGCCGGGGTTCGGATGGCCGGACAGGCAGCAGGTGAACTTCACCGTCTCCCCTTCGTCCACGACTCGATTGTGAGGATGGGTGACGAACTTCGGACCGGAGCTCCTCTTGGACGAGCCGCTCGGTCGGCTGCGCTCGATCGTCGACACCGGCCTCTTTCCTGATCGCAAACAGTTTTCATTCTTTTGACAACTTTGAACCCTCTTGAGCTTCCAACTCAGGTTGTCTGATACTTACTGATTGCTGGCGAGGCGCCTGCTGCACCTTTCGCCGCAGAGGAGACGCCGTTGAGGCGTCGGCGGACGGTCAGACGGGCCTTCGTGGCCACCGTGCCAGCGTCCGTGTAGGCCACGCACGCGTACTCGCCCACGTCCTCCGGAAACGCCTCGCCGATGGTCAGCCGGCAAGTGCCCGTCCTCGTCTCTCGCTCCATCCGGAAGTCGTCGCCTTGTTTGAGGACGTGGCCGTCTTTCTCCCACCGGATGTCCGGCTGAGGCACGGCCTCGACGCGGCACTCCAGAGTCACCGCGTCGCCGTCTGTGCACTCTCGATCCGTCAACGGTCTAGTCACTTCCGGTCGCGTGGCCACGTTTCTGTTGGTGCATCGTGTCAAATTGCTCGTTATCAAAACATTCAAGTGCGCGTTCAGCACGTAAGGCAAACCTGAACCCGACTTTGGAGTGTCATAACTCAAGAGACACTCAAGTCGCGTTCAAGTTTTCCTTATATTGTAGCCTGCCTGGGGATGCCAAAAGACATTCTGTGTGGCTAGTAATATTTGTGTGGTTAGTGATACGGCCCAAAATTTAAGATTCCATGACTTAGGCCAGACTTAAGTCATGGAATCTTAAATTTAGGGCCGTGACACTAACCACAGGCTTGAGCTTGTCTTACTCAAGTCAGCCGTCTTTGCACGTGGCAATTTCCATTGGATGTTCTATAATCCATCGCGATCGACACTGGAATTCAATGTAAATTCTCACATGCAAAACGCCGCTGTCTTGAGTAAGACAGGCTCAAGTCTGTGCAGCTTTGTGATCCGTACGGGCATTGAAACTTTCCAAGAGCCGAAAACTTGACTATGAGCGGTGGAGATGAATGCCAGGTTTGACTAAATAAATTCTCAGTATCGGACCGGTATTGTTTCAGACTTTTCTAGGCCAATTTCTACTGAGAAGCAGGTCTTGAGTCACAGCTTAAGTAGTGCTGCAAAGTGGGCGTTTCCTGTTCTATTTTAATGCCGGAAACCCGCAAGACGGCGACAATGTTTGTTTGTTTGTTCATTGCAAAGATCATGCAACGCGGCTGTATCCGCTAAAGCTGAAGCTGAGACTGAGCAGCTAGCCTAAGCCATTTTGTTTGTGTCAGATGCACCTCTCGATTCTTCTAAAAGCTTTAGCGGTTCAGCTCAAGCTGGTTTTAAAAACAATCTGCCTTAATTGGACCTTCTAGCGAGCTTTATGGCGCATTCACAGTAAAAGCTAAAACACGAGATTGAACCTGAAGCAAAAACTTGTGGCGTAAAATAGTTTGCATTGAAAGAGCCTAGATTTTTGATATCATGTGTACGACTGAACGCGCAAAATAGAATAGCCAAACTGGCGCAATACGCTTGAGCGCATATTTTTAGCTTTCTTTATTTTAGCGTTTTGTGTTTCTAAGCTGGGCCGTGATTTAACATTTGAGCAGTGCGTGCGGCGCTCATAGCGGTGAAAATGTGAAGCCAAAAATATAGTGCATGGCCCTATATTTGTTGGGCTGGTATGCCTAGCGCTTCTGAGGCGCTTCTCCAGAGTGACTCGAGCGTTGCTCACCCATAGCCCAACATGAGAATGGCTCTATATAACAGCCAACTTTGTCTTTGAGCTTTAGCTGAATCGGCTTACCCCGCTGGCGCAGTTGGCGTCGCCATCTTGTTCTGTGTCCTGTGAGCCATTTGGTGCTCCTCCAAGCCTCCCGATTGTCCTACAAAACAACAACAACGACAACATTTACAACTTCTACTTCGATTGTAAACTTTTTTAGTTTTTTTCTTCCAAAATCTGACTTCTAGGCCTAGCCGATATACATGTATATGTGCAGACTGCAGAGCTCATGATTGGCTGTGCGTGTTTTATTAATCGTGGCGAGCTAAGCCTAAAGTGTTAGTCGGCATCTAAGCAGGTCAGTGTATAAGTAGGCTATGTTATGCTCGGCGCACTTGTGAGACCCCGTTAGGCAATTTTGACATCGGCAAGGGAAATGAAACAACAGCGTTTAGGCCTACTTAGATATAAACTGGGGTTAGATGTCACTCATGCTGTTACTCACGATGTCAGCAATGAGCAAAGGCCCCATTTCGAACGTATACTGTACGCAATCTGATCAGAAATCAAAACATTTCCCCATACACTCAACATGGCTAATGCTAAAGCCAATTGACAGCCAGGTGGCGCTGTAACTATAGAGAACTCTCATCAGGTTTAGAGATTTCATTTCATCAAAATGTAATTTAATTTAAATTTAGTTTACTTTCAAGTTTAGACCCAATTTAGAAAATGTAATTTTGCCCAGTAATTTCCATTTGTTGCCAATAAATTAGGCCTAATGGCTCGAATCTAAGAAAAGCGATTGAGCCTACGGTAAATTTCATTTTTTACTTCCGTTTTTAGCTATTTTTACCAAGGCTATTTAGAGATACATGTTGATTAAAACCATTAGGTCTAAAAAGGGTGAAAATTGCCACAAGGTCCTCGCTCGTTAGGACAATGAGAAGTTGAAAGAGCTACAATATGTTTAGTATTGCGGGTTGGGGGGCTTGTTTCAAACTGATTTTCATCAAGCAAAACATATATACGCTTTAATCTGTTCTTAATCTCGAGCTAATCTTAATCTGGCTGTTGCGTGTCTAGATGTAAATGCCGGCCTTCCAGAGATCTCATCATCAGATGCATGCTGGGTCTTAAGCCGCCATTTTCTTTTTACTTTTGCGCTCGATCTGCATTTGCTTGGCCTAGTTAGTGCCAATGATGAATATTAATTGAAAACAATGCTGCTTTCAGCTCCATTTCTGCATGCTAACCAAGCTGCATGGGAACCAGGCTTGGAGCGTCGATGAGAATTTAGACTCATGCGTGTGAATCGGGCTTAAGAGCCTAACTGACCTCTGGCGAACACCTGAAGCGACACGACGGCCTTTGCCTCGCCGTGGCAGTTGCGCGCTACAATGGCGTAGGCTCCGGTGTCCTCGATGGCGACCGTCGCGATCTCGAGGCGGTAGAGCGGGCCGTCGCCCAGTCGCCGGAAGTGCTCCGGGTGGCGCTCGTAGTCAAACTGCGCGCCAACAACAAACAAAACATTTCCACCATCTTTGAATTGATCCAGGACTATTCGCCGCTTTCTTGTAGTTGGTCGTCTTCCTTAATTCCCATTAAGTTGGTTGTCAACTGGCGCTACTGCGCTTCTCCAATCATGTTTTATGGCATTCAGCTGGCCTGATTAGTTGTTATGTCGTTATAATCCGCCTTTTTTATTGTCCTCTTTTAATGACTATCGTGTTTCGTCGAGACGTGCCACGAATCTTTGATCGCAGCGTGCGTGCCTTCATCGCCTGTCCAGCTCCTTGAAGGGGCACGATCACTTTTGACCACTGTGGACCACAGTTACATGCTTCTAGCCTAGTTTGCCCCCGAATAACGACGTAGGCCCACATTTTGCACAATCCTTAATCATCGTCCTCCTTTAAAGGGGCTCTCGTGCTTAATTTCACGGTTTTTCATTTTATTTTTTTATCATTTTTGTTTCCCATTTAAGCTAAACGAAGTTTGTGTCTGCACAGCGACCGTAAAGGGACGCTAATGGATTTAAAGGGGCTTTCAATATCTCAGTTTTTCAATCTAATCTGGAGTTCCCCTTTAAGTTGGCGAAATATGTGAGGGATGCTCAAAACTAGATTCGACATAAAAATAATATTGAAAAGCTATAAACATAAAAGTAGATTTACGACAGGAGAAGACAAGTAAGAAATGAGATTTCGACTTACAGTTGTGACGTGAGTAGTTAGCGGCCGCTAGCATCTCGCGACAGTAGCATTGGGTGGACGTGGCCATAGACAATACATTGGACACCTGTTGGCTCTGAACAACTGCACTTCTACCTAATTGAAGGAGGCTGAAGCACGTACGTAGTCCATGCAGGCTTCAGCTTTACTTTCTGCTTTCCACTTAAAGCGCATGTTGTGGCCCATTTATGTGCGTAAGTCTTCAGCTACAGATGGCACGCTTTAGGCCCGCCTCCCCCCAAGTTGGATAGGAAAAAATAGACTTTGATGACGTCAGTGTCGCCATGCAGCCACCGAGTAAACAAGTCGACGTCACTGTGGAGACGCAGCATAGCGCGATTGATGCTCAACTTTGCATTACGTGCATTAGGCCTAGGGGCTAGCGCCCTTCTAAGCCGACCAATAATTGAATTTCTGGCTTTTCTAGCCCAGTGGGGGGTATATAAATGCAGAAACAAGAGGGGGAATAAACATGCACTAACTTATTATACGAGCGCTTTATTAGCGACCGATGACTTTTCTAAAGCTGTTTTTTCACTTTTTAAAACTATTTTTACTGTTTTTTTTAACAAATATTTGTTCATTTCTTGACACTTGTATTCTTCAAGTTACCGCCAAGTTCAGTTTGTCCCTGAATTCAGTTAGGTAGCCTAGTCTTTTTACTTAAGGGGGTTGATCTGTTGAATCGGGGCGGAATTTTCCCCTTGGTGCAAAGAATTTCCCCCTCGGTGCGAAATTAATCCACCTTTGTGTTTTACACATTTCCACAAAATGCATTTTTTGTTGCTTTTCTTGTACGGTAGCCCTTCGGTGCAGAAAATTTAAAAATTGTCAAAACTAAGTTTAATTTTTTTATTTACATGTATTTTTTATTTTATTGTACATATAAGGTATATTAACTCAAAATTGTCATATCAAACTACGTGTAGAAAGTTATAAATTGGCCAAACGCAAATTTGTCAAAACGACCTGTAGGCGTAACCAGAAATTATTTTCAAAAATCTTTTCTCGCTTCGCTCGCCCGCCCAGACGCTAAGTAATATTCTTCAATTTTTACTCTCCCCTCTTGTTTATCTGCATATATAATGACGGCATATGGCCCGCTCTGACGTCAGACGTGAGTCGCGCAAGGCTTGATTGCTGATCAAACTCATTGTTTTTGGCCCTGCAGGCGTGATGTGAACGCGTTGTCCTCGGCTACTGCGTCGTGCGATGCCAGCCTGGAGCGATATTTTTTGGCCCCAGGAGTCGCTAGGAGACGCCTGCGACATTTTCAACTGCTCCATCAAAATAAGCCTTCAATCGGCTTTCTGAGATCTGGGCCGCCATTTTAATCTTGTTTTCATCCACAGAAACTAAAAACTTGAAATAGCCATTTGTGCCAACCCGGAAGTGCCCCCGACCTATGGGTTAAATGCACACTGGGGCCTAAATGCATTGATTTCGGTCCGTGACAGAACTCATCGGTATCCCATTGGTCATTTTGGATCACCGTTCCACGTCATCATCGTTCCGCCCATTTATGTCTTTTCGAGCAATATACAGGATGCTCCAAATGCACACCAATAGTGCGTGCGTACATAGAGCTTCCAGAGAACATGCCAGTATCCACGGCCATATATTCCCATTGACTCAGAAATCAGGCTGTCTACCGGAAGTGCCAACTTGGCAGAATTCCAATTGGCACTGGCTAGAGCTGGCGTGCACTAGAATATTGCAAGTAGAAAGGAAGCGTTTTGAAGCTCGACACTCACTGTGAGTCCATCGCGGAGCCAGAGGACTTCCGGTTTGGGATCGCCAATCACTTCGCAGAGAAGCTCGACGCTGTCGTACTCGAGGACTTCGGTGGAGCGCGGCTTCGTCAGAAAGACGGGCACCTTCGAGTACCTGTTTTCATTTCATTTGATTAATTCGGACCGACAGGTTTGAACGAGAATAATCAACGATGACATATATTCGATTAATTGTAGAATTGAAATGCTCTCGCTCACCCTGTATGCAATGTCTGGTTCCAGCCGAGAGGCGACGAGGACAGCGACGACGGACGCGAGTTGTCCAGGCCTGAAACACATTTACAGAACATTAAAAATGGAAAATCTAAAAAAAATTGCGTTTCGAATATGCTTAGTTGAAGTTTTTTTTTCTGCAATTTTTTTAAAACTTTTTATAAGGTTTCTAAATTTGCCAACAGAATGTCGGCTTCTTAGTCGCATGTCAGATTAAAGGGTCGCACCTTTGTCACTGGGTTCAACTCGAACTTCCGCCCTGGTAGACGTCGTGCCGACATCGTTGGCGATCACGCAAGCGTACGTGCCCGAATCGTCGGAAGTGACGCCGACCACGGTCAGCGTGAAAGTGCCGTCCGCAAGCACCTTCGTCCTGTGCTTCCTGCTGTGACTCAGCGTCCGGCCATCGCAATTCCTGATGGAACAACGATTCGATTGCAATGAAACTTGTCAGAGCTAGTTTGGGACGCATCCGTATTTTGAACTTTCCGTACCAGGACACCATCAGGCTATCGCGCCCTGTCGACGATGCCCGGCATTGAAGCGTGTACGTCTGGCCCTCGATGGCCGTGCCGTTCTTCAGCGGCTCCACGATGGTCGGACGTCCGCGTGATCGTCCGTCATCATCGCCTGCACGTGATAAGTTGGTTTCACACCTAGCTCGCCAGCATGCGAGGCGGGCCATGTATCTACTTACGCAAGAGTGCTAGAGGACAGCTGCAGGATGCACTTCCGTACTCGTTTCCGGCCTGAATCGAGTACTCGCCAGCGTCTTCTGCTAGCGATCGTGCGATTTCTACAAGGTAGACGCTTCCTTCTCGACGATGATGCACGCGATGGCGGTCGCCATTACGATCGTGCTCGACTGCCAATTGGATGAGAAATAAATCCATCAGGGTGTGTTTGTGTTTTTTGGGCGCACACTCGCGCCCGCCCATATCAAGTGACCTATCGTTTTAAAGCCCTTGACCTCTAGATTAGCCCGCTGGTGTGCTTTTTCAAAACGGAGGTCCGGGTAAGGAAATACAGGGTGAAACGTTTAGAAAATCTTGAAATTTTGTTGCAAACAGCAGCATGTAATTACTGAATCCCATTGTGAAATTCTTGCTTACATGAGTAAATGTAACCTTTTGTTTGAGAGTTTGTCTAATTTACTTATAGCAAAAGAATTCGTCGCGTCGAGCGAGAGAAATTGCTCAATGCGAACCAGCAAGAACTCGCATCCTGCGACCAAGACATTGCCACCTAGTAAGCCTAGAATTACTCTTTTGCTGCCGCCATCATGTAATCTGGTCAAATTTGTTGCAAATTAGTGGATAGAAAAAGGAGTCTTCCTGCCATCAAGATTTATTCCGGTCTCTTATCTACGGGTTTATTGGACATTTGATGATTTACGTCCATCCTGTATAGCCGCTTCTGATACAATGTCTCGCTAGATTTTGACAGGTCGTAGCTACTGAGTAATGCGTGTGGACAGGTTTTCTAATTAACTCTGCTTTAATTCTCTCAACTGATAATGGACCTTTTGGCTTGAGCATTTATCGAAAGCGTTTGAACGAGAATCTGTTGCGTTTCAAGGGTGGGCCGAAGCTGTTGATTTATCGCTTCTGCTTCAGCACCTGTTTGGACATATTTCCTGGCGATGCTTCCCTAATGAAGCCGTTTCCCCCTTTGATTAAAGCTTGAATTTCACGAAGGCATTTGCGCGAGAATCGAGACAACAGGGCTCTTCCTCATGCTTCAACTTTCAGGTAATAATTTATTAGACATGAGGATTTGGAAATAGGCCTACTTGTTTTTAAAAGTCTTGTTTCTGAATAATTTTTGTTTATAGCTTACTTAAATAATTTCCATACCATGGGTCTATTTTAATATCCTTTCATACTTTCATAGGCCGATGCAATTTATTCATACTTTTAGACTTTAAAATGACTTCTATGGGAGTGTATATACGCTCGTATAAACGCGGTCTCTGTCTGTATTTGTTGGGCCTAATAAATTTACGGTACCGTGCTAACCCCTTCCGGAAAACCGGAAGTGGTCCACAGACCGTGTTCTATTCAATAGGGTCAACATAAAACAGTATTTCATCCCATGGGCGCCCTAGTTTTAAATACTTTCGTGAATACTTTTTTCTAATCTGCTGAAAATGTCGGACGATATGCTTGGTTTAGTTTCACTAATTTTGCTCGATGGTTACCTGCCGCAGCGATGTCCATAATTTCGACGCCGTCCTTGAGCCACTTGACGGTGGGCGCAGGCGATCCGAGGACCTGGCAGCGTAGCGTCACTCTGCCGCCCGGAGCGAACGTTTCGCCTTCGAGGCGGCTGACGATGACCGGCGGTCTCGGCTCCCAGTTCTCTTCCCTGTATGTGTGTATCAAGTACATGTGACTAGAGATTTCTGAGCCAGTTAAAGGTTTGATGGCGGCTTGGTCTCCAGTCAGACAGTTCTCATCTTACTGGTTAAACTTCAGTTAGGCCTAGCTAGACTAGGTTAGCCTCATTCACGTAAAATTCATTCTGTTTTCGACGTTTTACCAGATTTCTTTCCAGCCGCAATGGCAATTGTCACATGCAGTTTGATACGGCCACATGTATCACGTGTTATGCACCACGTGCACAGTTAGCAAATATGTTTGTAAAGTTGGTTTATTTCATCTTTTGATGCACCGTGCGACATGTCAGGTGAGGTTAGCACGTGATGCACACATAACATACACAAGTTACACGTATGCAACGGTCGTACGGTGACGTGTGAGTGGGGGCGTGCCCCAATATGCATTCGACTGATGACCTTCTTCACAGCTTAATCTCGCCACAGGGCACGCAAACAAGCATTTTCTTCTAATGAACGCCATTTCTACACTGGGTTCGAGTCTACTTTATTAGCACATTTGATTGAGCGATCAGTTTCTACAAATGAAAAAACAGGAAACATTCCAATGAGATTAAAGATGGCCGACCAGCATCCGAGCTCAACTGTGATCATGGCTACAGACGCATGCAGAGACGATCGCTGAGGCCATTCAACGCGCTCGTTTCTACGCACCTGGCGGACGACAATGGGCTTCCGTGCGAACCACGTCCATCTGCGAATGTGTTCAACATTTGGGAATTAGTCGGGCCCCGGTACAACGGGGGCCGTTCAAGAAGCCACATGATCACCTGAGTACGATTGTCTTTCGTCGAGCTCCTCGTGGACGCACAGCACCGTCGTGGACGTCGCGCGGCCGCCGTCGCTGACGGCCTCGCACACGTAGCAGCCTTCGTCTTCGGCGTCCACGTCCACTATGGCGAGCGTGGCCGTCGCGCCGTCGAAGGCCGTTTGCCGTCGCGACGAGGCGCCCATCTTCCTTCCGTTCTTCAACCACCTGATGTCCGGCGCTGGTTTGCTGAAGCCCACCTGGGCAGTAATTCAATCGCAATGATGAGTCCAAGCGATCGAACGACTACAGGACTGTCTGTTTGCACTGTAATGTCATCGCTTGCGCAACTTCACAGCACGTGACATGGTTAACGTACATTTGACGCGTGTTTGTCATTTCAAAATGGTTCTCTTAACTAGTAGCATTTAATAGTTTTCTGCATTCTGCTAGCCTAGTTACCGAGCACTCTACGATGACCGTTCGTCCGATGTCCGTGTGCAGGAAGGCAGGCGCAATCGACTCGAAGTACGGCACTTCCGGTCGCCGAACGATTTTCAGCGGCCGCTCGGTCGCCAACGGCGGACCCCAGCCGAACATGTTTCGAGCCGAGACGCGGAACAGATATTCACTGCGAGGAGGATGACGATTAGAGAGGGCAATTAGCGAAGCCGGCTGCCGCCATTTTGTCTCTGCCCAAAGGCGGTCACCTGTCCGCCTTGAGGTTGTAGGCGTCGCAGATGGTGATGGGCGACAGACCCACTTCCTCCCAGGCGTCGCTCGGCAGCTCTCGAGCTTCGATCCGGTAGGCCAGGATGCAACTTCCGCCGTCGTTGTCCGGCCGCTGCCACACCAGAGTGGCCCAGTTGCGGCCCGTCTCGGTGATCCTGGGCTGCGAGCCAACGGCACTCGGAAGCTCTTGTATCAAAAGAATTTCCGATTAGATTCCGACTCAAATGACAGGTGCGTCTGACTCTTCCCATTCGCAAGTGACGTCATTGCTATTGGCCAACATGGCTACACACCACACGCGCGTTCAAAGCACAGCAATGAATTACATTGAAATTGCAAAGCACCTGCAATAGAATATAATGGAATGCTTGCACGTGACATATGTGACGTGTTTTGTGGGCGTGGCTGGCGGTGGACGTACCTTTTCGAGGAACGTACGGCCTGTAGCCGATCCTTCGCAGAGCGGAAGTCGTCCTCTGGTAGTCCCAGCTGTCCTCGTCCTCCTCGCCGCTATCAATTCCAACACATTAGACGCACGGAAACTGTTCAAGGGGCTTCGACAACACGTGTGACGTACTGCGGTTTCGATACGGTGACCGAGCAGCGGACGACCTCGATGCCCAGCTTGTTCCTCGCCTCCACCACGTACTCTCCGTCGTCCACGTTCATGGCCCGGTGGATGACCAGCTTGTGGATGTCGCCCTTAGAGTCCTTGTAGGCTCGCCTGGACAGAGACATGTCCCTGGCTCCCTTCAGCCATGTGACTAAACATGTGACAATACGCACAACAGCTTTATCTTTGGACTTCCTGTTTCCTCTGAATCTTATAAACAACAGACCAGGGCTTGTCACCCAGAATTTAAAATCCCTGTTTCAGAAGAATCACACTTTGGACACAAGTATTTTATGCAAATTCAAGCTAATGAATTGCGTATTTAATATTTTAGATGGAGGACATGTTGTTGAGGTGGGGGTCTGCCCGGGTTCCCTGCCCCTGCGCCCCTTCCTGCCTACTCTTTGGTCTCGGCGCTCCCTCCACCTTGCACGTGAGCACTATCGGCTGGTCCTTGGCGACGCTCAGGGACTGCGGCTTGGCGATGAACACCGGTGCCAGGCCGAACTCCATGTCCTCGCCTGGTCGTTGACGGAACAAAGGGATTATTTGGACACCTGCTCTCATGGACGCAATCCCAATGGTGAAGGCATGCGCTTGCCTACCTTGGAGTCCGAACGAAAGCCGAGCGGAAGTGTAGGCCGTCGTTCCGCGGACACCGTCGCTCACCTTGCAAGTGTACGTGCCCAGGTCCGAGTAGGAGACGCCCAGCAGGGTCAGCGTGTAGTTGGCGCCGTCTCGCGTCCGACCGAGCCGCTGGTGGCCGCCGCTGGAGCTCTGCGGCAGCGGCTGCCCGTTGTGAAGCCAACAGACTTGCAAGTAGTCACGCCCTTGTCCTGCAAAACAGCGCGAGTGCGCAAACCACCATCAGCGCCATTTAGCGAGCATTTTTGGCATTATTGGTTTTCTAGCGGATTCCATTCTACGGATAGGTTTCTTATTTCTTGATGAATTTTTCTTTGCGAATTAACGGCACAAATTGAAGCTCAAGCTCGAGCAAGTTTCCAGCACCTACCAAATTCGCAGTCTAGTTTGGACTCAGGCGTGATTGGCTCACCTGGCAGTGGCAATTGGAGTAGCTGGCACTGCAGAGTGACGTCACCGCCGAGTCGCACAGTGGAGTCTTTGAGCGGCGCCGCGAAGAAGAGCGGCGGCGACTCGAAGCTGGTCACTGAGGCCGCTCCCGAAGGCGTCGTCGATGGCGATGTCCTGCGCAGCAGCAGAGAGTCCCTGGCGAACCGAGACGTGGGCGAGGTTCGTTTGTCTGCGGAACGGGGTTGGGCGGTTCGGGTGGCGGTTCAAGGAGGAGCGGGACAGGGGCAGGACAGGGGGCGCGTTCACACACGCAGAACAGAAACAGTTAGTAGAAGTTGGGGATAAATAGTTGGACAAGAGCAACAGCAGCAGCGGCGGCGGCGGCGGCGGCATCAGCCAGCGAAATAGCTGTGGAGCATTTTTAGCGTCCGTCGAGGACCGACAGTCAACAGCTGCCGCTAGTTTTGCGTCCTTTGAACCACAAATAGAGAAGAAAGTGGATTTTCTTGCGGGGGTTTCTCGGCTCGGTTCCGAGCTAGCTATTCTCCATAAATAGCCTCTCGCGGCCATGAGTGGCTTGAATTGATTGCACCGAGTCCCTCTCCAACATTGTGCCAAATAGTTTTATGTCCTGGACTCTGGCTCGCTTCCGCCGGAAGTCAAATATTCTCTTCAATTTCTAATTTCTCAATACTCTGATGCTTTTGTTTTTAACAGAAACATTGCGGATTCCATAGGATTTCCTATGACGTGTTACACATTCAAAGTCAAGTCTTAAGTCAGTCTCAAAACTGGAATGTAACGCTCAAGCGGAAATCTAAAAAGTTCCCGACTTCTGATTGGATAAATAGAAAATGGCGCCTTCTTAGTTATCTTAAATAACGTTTCGTGTTGACGTCAGATATTGAGTACCGGTACGGGCTTAAGTTGAAGCTGGAGTTGGTATTATTATTATTTATTAGGCTGTAAAAGGGACTAGCCCGTGGAATACGGTCGATGCAATTACAGAATAATGGTCGCGCCCCACTGCTCCGTTCGCGTCCGATGCGATACGCCAATCCGTTCGTTGTCATGGAAACCGTCTTCTTCTTCCTATTCTTATATGCTTTTGGCTTTTGGCTTTTGGTATGAAAGCCGACCCGAGAATTAAACAGGAGAACCAGACAACACAACACCCAGGGGATGGCGCAATGGGGATCGCCCCCATGACTCCAAGTAGCCACGAGAGAGCAGAGTAAGCAGCAAGCTCTGCTCAACCCACTGAGCCACCGGAGCTCCGCAATCCGATACGGATTGGCGTATCGTATCGGAGCAGTGGGGCCCGACCTTAAATTGTACGACAGTGGCGACCCAGCATCAGCTGCAACCTTTTTCTTCCAGCTCGTTGGGAAGTCTTCTAGCTTTCTGCGTATTATGTTTGTTTGTTTGTTTGTTTGTGTGCTTTTGTAATCAGCTTTTCTTACGTGACGACGCGTTCGCAGTGAAAGCGCGCTCGCTACCCTATATGGCCAACGCGTGCGCACTTTCCGGGCCATTTTTCTCTCCGTTCTCTGCGCACTACGCTCGTTGAAGTACCGGAGCCTGTTTCCAGTACGGAAGCGATTGCCAAAATTATTTTCGGGGGTGAATTGTGTTGGTTGCTGTGCGTTGAACCATTCACTGAGAATGAGATCATCTCGAGTCTAAAAAAGCTCAAATGAAAACGGAAAGAAAAAGCACGCGCCTGGAGGCCACGTTTACACTGCTGCTAAATTCGCGGATTTTTCTTCGTAGGCCTGCGCACAGGCTGCACAAGACTCAAAGCTGTCTAAATGGGTCCAAGAATGTTTGCCCAATGCTGAGTGGATAAAAAAAAACCAATTTACGAGGAGGTAGCGCGATTTTGCGAGCGATTTGTCGCGATTTACGATTTTCCCAAATATGGTCGCTCATGAGCACAAATAGCTAATCGCACGCAAAGTTGCTTGCCCTTATCGAACGGCCCTTGTCCACCTTAGCGAACATTGACGCTCACTTCGATTTCGCCTAGCTTAACTGGCAAAACCATATTTTGCCATTTATTTCCGGAACCGTAGCAGCATTTAGAAAACGAAACACATAGGACACATCTACAGGTCGACAGCTTACATTTGATATGTCGGACATGGGGACTGAAGCCGACTGACTGCGCGCAAAACACCTCGTAAGTGCATCGATTCGTCCACCAGATCGCGCTGCAGACTAGTGGGGTTGGAAAACGGCTTTAATGATGCATGCTCTTTCCTGTACATACTGGGTGCAGCAAATGCGGACAACAACTGCTCTACAGATTTAGCTGCTATGTGTGAACATGTAGGCGATTTTTAAGTAAAACAAAAACAGATTCCTTTATTCGCATTTATTTCGCGGAATTCAGAATAACGTTGTATTTACGTTATTATCTTTTGCCTATCTATTCAAATGCCAAGAACACAGACGCAAGAAACATTCTGTCCTCACTAACCTTGTTATTTGCACCACGCGAATAGTTACGTGACGTCACACACAACCGATCCTTCGTTATTCAGTTTATATGCTTTTTAACTAAGCTCTTCACTTGAATGAAGCGGAATCAAGTTCGAATTGAGCACTGCAATGTTAGTACTTTTTAACTAAGTACTAAGTGAGTACTTTTCGAGTCTAGGGCCCGTATCACTAGGCGGTATAAGAGCGACTCAGGTGGTGAGTCAAAGCAAAGTTTTTTCTGAGCACGTGATTCCG
>JAQIYI010000525.1:0-18012 GCA_034700265.1 Polyzonium germanicum | reverse complement strand
AATCTAAAGCAAATGTAAAAATATTTCCAATTAAATACTACTACGAGCAAATCATTTAGCCTACGGAGCTTACATATGCAATGTTAAATGTCATTAGGAGCCTATGTATGTCGGTGACGTAATCAGATGTTTTCAGGTTGTTTCCCTTTAGGCCAATTATTTGGTTTGATTTATAATTCAATTATATTTTTGTTATTTATTTTCTTGACAGCCAAAGATGGGGTTTTTGTCGACGCGATCAGAAGTTAGCGCCCGTTCGTCTACGAAGGCGGTTTGCAAATATCACCTGATGCAGTTATGGAAGGTGAGAGATTTTTTCAAATTAATCGCGAGTACTTCAAAAGTACGTGATCGATCGTGGAAGTTGAATTACACTCATTAGTAACGTTAGACGAGCACGGGAGGTGTTGTATTTGTGTCCTGTGTCAACACACGATTTCCATCAACTGCATGGATGTCGGTGAGTGGATGGACGTTTGCCAAAAACAGATGTTTTGCTTTTCAAATTTAGCTTTCAAAATTGGCTTCTGCTGACGTAGGTAGACCATTGCGTGCGCTACTCTACGCCGTGTTCAATTAGCAACAGAGAAACAACGTACGAGTAATGAGAGTATGGACATAGAATTGGCATATTAGATTGAGAAATAAACCCAATAACCCATGTGGGCTGGGGTTCACAGAAGCTGCATTGAAAGCAGTAAAAGCTAAAACACGAATTTCTTGAGCTAAGATGCGCCACTTCCTATATTAGTCTGGCAGGTTTTATTTTCCGCTTTCACAGTAAAAGCCAAAAGATAAAAATGTAAAAAGCTATTGCACAAGCAAAGAAAAAAAAGTTGCTTATATCACGCTTCAGGTTCTAGTTTTATCTAATTACTATTGTCCGGAGGGCTAATAACCCTCTGGTGAGTCCAGCTTCACAAGGTAAATAAAATAATTGTTTAAACCATTTCTAAAAATTATTATTTCGAAAAAAGCATATAAAATTTATAAAAGCATTTTGTTTATTTAAAAAAGAAACTTTAAAAGCATTAAATTGTAGCCGAAAAAATTTATAAAAGCATTTTGTTTATTTAAAAAAGAAACTTTAAAAGCATTAAATTGTAGCCAATGGTGGCGTGACGTTATTAATTTATTTTCATTTTTTTTGGTCATACTCGGAAGTATCTTCACTTGGCGGCCGTCTTTAGATGTCGATTTTTCGCCAATGTGAATCCATGTGAAGGCATGAGTAAAAAGTGCGCTTTTTATTTTATTTTATTTATTTTTGTAGCCCAACTATTGCTTTGAAATCTGACAAATGGGCGCCACTTACAAAGAAACTGTTTTGTGTTTCTTGAATTTGCTCTGTTTAACAGTAATTGCGTTTTGCGCGAGCGTCAAGTAGCCCAAATAAGTTTAATCTCCATTATGTTCAGACACGGACAAAAAAATTGTTTATATTTTGGCGTGGTGCGCACAAACATGGAGCGCCCTACAATACTGAAAATGGTTCCTTGATTTTAATGATAATTAAACAAGGGTGACACGCATGTGGTTCAAACACTGATGCGTGCCGTAGGCCTACGCTTGTTTTTTTTTGTCTTCTTTTTTTTTTTGCAACCATCATGCGTAAAAACAAACAAAGTGTCTCGTTAGTTAAATGTGACGTCATAATTATAATATTAATATCATAATAATAATGACGTCACATTTATCTAACGTGACATTTGTTTGTCTGTTCAGAAACTCATTATGACTCACAGTGCGTTTTTATATTGGATAAAAAAAGTACCGTACATTTAACTTCAGGAGTGTCAAAATGACGTGGCAGGCAGCGTACTTTTCCCATGTATTCTCAACCATGTGATATTGCGTGCAAAATTGCATCGCGCGTACTTTTATTCTTCTGTTTGCGTTTAGATTGTCCAGGTGCGTTCGTTCGTGCATGTGGGTGTCATTTCGAATCGGGCGATGTAATGGTGTGTTCCCCAGTTATTATTATTTTTCTATATTAGGTCTAGAGAGACGCTCCTATACATTATACAGTGTACAGTTGGCCAACGTCGTAAAAGCTTTTGATACAGAACGGATGATAGTATACAAGGGTACGCGAGTCTGCCTATGCCGGTCCATGAAAGGATCCCTTTATCGTACTTTGCGCTGGAACAATAGCGTAATAACTGCAGATAAAATTATTATTTAATATTTTGTTTCTTTCATGCTTCAGGAATTTAAGCTTTTATATAAGCCTCTGATTCTGGATCGCTCGACTTTTGTAACCAAAAAAACAAATAACTGACATACAGTATACATGTACCAACAATGGCGGATTGCGCGAAACATTTGACGTGATTTAATAATTTCAAGTTGTATCACGTAGCAGATACTGATCAAGTGACTATGCGATTTGGTATATGTGAAGCTATAACTCGCTTTAGGCGTCTACTGTTTACAATTTGATGGGATCGCGCTCAGATTGCCAAATTAAAATCCAGTGCCATACTGGTTTCCCCCTTTCGGGAATTCATTCCAGTGTGAGGCGGAAGTGACGTCGAATAAAATGTTACTGACCAATCATTGGTCAAACTTTGATACAGATGGCGGAATTAATCGCCATAATACCAATGTGATACAGTACTTGTGTGCAGGCCTATGGTTGCGTGAACGTGACGTCGAACACACACGCGATGGACGAGCTAAAATACGCCAAAACGTATCTTTAGCTTGTCTGGTTTAATTTTACGCTGTTCACCTCATGAATTCAACACCAACTGCATGACTGTTAGGTCGTTATTCCTTAATGTATTATGTTATTTTTTTGGTCACCGTCAGGCTTCATTTGAGAGCCAACAACAAAAAGTAGCCTTTGTCAGTTCAGCTTGAGGTGGCGTCACAATTTATCACGTGACGCTACCAACTGATGATTGATGAGGCTAAATAGGCCCGGCCTGCAGGCATTATTAGGCTTATTGTTTACACACAAATATTTTTTATTCCATTTTTTTTTTGCCGCCTGTTGCCACGGCAGATGTGCTGTTTAACTTGCTAAACTCTAGTTGTCTCAGCGAGCGAAGCGAGTGAAGGACTATTTATCAGACTCGAATTGTGCCTTACTTGAAGGACCTACGATCGTATGTCTGTCGGTCTGGTCCCACTTTAATGACATAATAAAAAATAAACATTTAATTCTCGCATCGTGCTATATGTAATATAGGCACTCGGATTTTTATTTTAGGATAAAGCAGCCAATCAGGCTAACAAGCACAATTATAGGATAGTTAGTTGCATCACACGTTACCAGCCTAGTTGGATTTAAATTCAAAATTAAAGTTTTTTTCTTCCAATTTTATTCAGTTGAAACAAGGGAGAATCGCCAAAGTCAGCGCTTATTGTCCACTGGACTTATTTTCAGGGTAAGCTTTGTTTCAGTAACTGATACCTTCAAAATGACTTGATTCGCATTGTGCAAATTTTATCGCGTGACCCGACGAAACCTTGACCATGCTCTCAGATAAAAGGTTGCGTCGAGTTGCATGAAAAAATAATTTCACAACGCAACATCTTAATATGAAGCAACTCTCACTCTCTCGAGGTAATCAATAGATTTACAAGTATAAGTATGGAGTGTAGTGACTTCCTGCGTTCTTCAACGTGAATGACGTCACCGAGAGGATGTCGTCGCTTAATACACTTTTTTTGGGTTTTTTCTCTACCTAGATATTATTAGGTAGCAATCTAAACTCCTACCATATATAAGCTCTTGTATCCTCGAACATTATAAACTATAAAGAAGAAGAAACGACACTTAATAGCACGCCAATTTTCCACCAATCTATGAGCAATTTCATGTCATTCCACTTGAATGGCGTTCACAAAATATGGCTTGCCTTGCCACATGTACGAGTATATGTTATGAACACGAATTCTAGACCTACTCGTTTCAGTTGTAGGATTTTTAGGCAGGCCAATATTTTATTTTTCCATTTTTTTTTCCTGGTTAGCTTCCGATAATGCTGCGACTGTGAGTGAGCCTCTACCCAAAGGCTGATGTTTCCTAGCAGCAAACTATGGACTCTTGCAATAAATTCTCTCTCAAGTCTTTCAGAAGAAATTTCTTTTCCACTTTCACCCCCCCCCCCTCCTCACAAAAAAAAATACATAAAGAAAATGGTTTGAGAAAAGTTGAGAGAAAACGTAGCCAAGCCCTCTAGGTTTTCTCCTCTGAGTCTTGAGCAGAGGCTTCTACACGTCAAGTGAAAGACGTTGAAGTGGTTTTTGCAGTGGGTGCGCTTTGATGTGTTGGCCATGCACTGTTGGCTCGGAGCGACGTCGACTCAAACAAAGGAACAAATGTTTTTTTTCCACCATCAGCCTCATGTGTGCCAACTCCAATTTCATATGAGATGGTCAAGCATATTTTGTATATGATTTTTTTGTTTAGGCGAAAAGGGAGTGTGTGGGCTGTTCTTTTTTGCGATATGCACATTTTTGTGTCCATTTGTCCTCAAATGTTCATTTTTGTGTGTGTGTGCGCCACAAACTGGTTGCAAGATGCGACATGCTGAGAACATCGCTAAAGAAAATCTGAAAAGCTTTGATAAGTTTATTCAAAAAATCTAGCTTTTATTAGCCCCATGCAGTTCAGCTACATGTCGCTATCGTACTGGCTGCAGCCAGAAGCAGCGGCAAGTCAGCCAACCATGGGAACATATGCCCTTAAATCAGTCCAAAAAATCGTCTCTTTGCTATTGATTCAACCGATCAAACCTAACCGATTTATTTTAACCAAATTTAAGTGAAAACTACGCAACAGCTTTACATTTAGACATATTCAAAATGGCGGTTATCAATGTAGTACAGTGTAAGCTGACGACTTTTGGCTGCTGAGCCTATGTTATTTGACTACGTTTTTTTGGGCTGTGTGCAATCGATGTTCTGGCTCCCTTAAATCAATGTTAAATGGTTAAAGCAGCGAATCGCACGCGCATTCGTCCCGAATCTTCGTTGCGAACTCGTCACGTGACCCTACTTGGACTCTGTTCGTGACAATGTGCACCAATCAAATTGTAGAAAACCACTTGGCTTGTGATGTCATAATTCGCACGAATTCGTTCGTTAGTTCGTCGACGTACGATGCCCTAGTGTGTGGCCAAATGTATGCAACTAGCAACCCCCCTTTGGTATTAGCCTAGCTTTGAACCCTCTGCCAATCTATTGCCTCAACCAGTTTTGTTTTTGTTTATATGGAACACGTGACTCTGCTCTGGTCGAGGCCGATGAGGGAGGCCTAGTTGAAAATTACCCTTGCATGGGTAACTTTGTTCTGATGGAAACAGCTGGCGAGCAGGCATGCCGAATCCGCCCAACTTTCAAAGTAGGCTACGTACAGCAGGAGGGGTCCGCAGTTTAGTTCACTCGAGATGGTTTTTTGTGGCATGCATTGGTGGGATAGTTTGTTGCATTCCCTCTATTGGAAATACATGGGTTCAAATGCATTGCAGACACAAGCAAAAAAAAACTCCCCACATAGAGGAGGGTTGGGTTTATCCTGTCGGCCCTTGTCCTCGTCTGGACGAGGGGGTAATTGGCGAGGCTTCGTGCTTTCATGTGCTTGGTGCAAGGAAGCTTGTTGTTGTCAAGGCAATTCAACGAATGCTGGATTCTGGATACTCTAGGGTATGGAGGGATGTTTTTTTTTTTTTTTGCTTTCAGCTTTTGCTTGAAGGGAAGTTGCAGCTTGTGGGTGGTGATGGTGGTTCGAACTTTTTATGATGTGCTTTCAGCCAAAGAGTCCGTGTTGCTGGTAAAAAGCGGAATCAAGGTTACCGAGTTTCAGTATTCTGTGGCTTATTGTTTATTAAACGTTGCCACCTGGATGCGTCGCGGACTATTTTTTATCATTATCCCGATAGCGATTTTACTGCATTTTTAATTGCATTGTTGCTGATGGATGTGCAATAGTGCAGAAATTAGGTGGCATCGATTTAAGACTGTTGCTAAGGTCGAGGTGGAGATTGTCGCTTGGAGATCACAAATGGCTTTGACTATAATCGTAAGCTCTGTGTCTGTCTGCCTGTCACCCTTCACCGTCAAGCCAGGAGGCAATGTTGGGGCATTGTCGCGCGGTGGTGTGAGGGGAAATTTAGAACCAGGATTCGGTTTTAGGTGAATTGAACTGTTGATTAGCTAATTGTCCGAGCGACCCAAGTGAGCGAGGATTATTTTCTCATAGGATCGATAGATATGGCGGCGCATATGAGCATCGCCATCTAGCGAAAACCATGGTCTCAACACGAAGTGGATTTTAGAAAGGCAACTCTGATCTAAACGCGCACTTTTGTTTAGCCTAAGATAAGAAAAAGGTCGGAAAAAAAAAAACCACATCAACATCCTGTCAAGGATTTTTTGTTGGTTTTTTTTCTAACAGTAAATTTGCTTTTTAAATGAAAATCCCTCGCCTGAGGCGCCTATCCCAGGACTTCAATCCTGCTCGTCATGACATGCTAGGCTTGTATCCAAGGGAGCAAATTGCCACAATTTGGGAAGTTTTTTTTGTTTTTTTGTTTGAAGGGAAGGTGGAATTTTATAACGTGCACGATTAGACGAGCATGAAAGTCATCGCAAAGGTGAATTCACGAATAAAGATGGAAAGAAAAAAAATGAGGAGAAAAAGCACACCTGAAAATGAAACTTCAGTGGGAAACAATGAAATTAACATATTTTGCAGGCTTGCACAATGCATAAAGGATGTTTAATTTCATGCGCTCGATCCGGTGTAAGACTACATGTCATGTGGAGTCTAAACGTACGAGAAATTTGGCCAGCTGACCAGTAGGCCGGCTAAAGCCTCAGAAAGGTCTTGCAAGGTGTCTGTAATTATGAGCTCACATTATTTAATGCAAAATGAACAAATTTATAAAAAAAAACAGACAATTTCTCCAAAGAAATTTAAAATTTTTTACTAACTATTCACATCAATGTATAAAAATAGCGATATTGTAATACCATCGATGTCAAAATATCGAATATTGGTGTCATCAGTGTAAATACCGGTATTTGAATCCTTATTGTGACATTTCCATATCAATGGCCATATTTCGCATATTCTCCGCCATACGACAGCTGCTAGTTTCTCTGGCATATTTATTTATTTATGATTTAATCGGGGCCTCTAATAATTATAGGCTACACTAGACTGCCGTCAAGTCGTAACTTAGGATGACACTATGAGAAGGGAGAACATTTTTAAAGTGGGAGTTTTTGTTATGGCGATATTACTAAGTAGAGAGGGTTGTTGCTTGTTGAACACATGCGTTGTCGCTCTTGCGATTATTGCACAAATATTGTTTTTTTTTTTTTTTTGATGTGTTCGTGCGAAGATAATATATGAGTCGAGAAACTGCCACTGCCGAGAAAATGAAAATGTCAATAGGGCGTGTCAGGGTTGAAACAGCCACAGCGGATGGAAAATGAGACAACCACGTCTTGAAAACACATTTCTCACAAGTAAACAAGCAGAAAAATAAAATGGTTTCTTTAAATGACATCCAATATGTTGGCCTGTTGAAGATTTTCAAGTTATAAACAAGTGTCCATCAGTATGTAGGTCCTACTTGCCTTGCCCCTGTGCAAACGATTTAAAAATTCAATCGAAATTATTTCTGGTTCGCTTGATATGCCACTGTTGAATCTTACCACTCTGAACATACTCTGTACACTGTACATTTTATATCATTTTTGACAAGGCATGAGTAAGTAATGCGACCATTTTGCCACATTTCCTACAAACACAAAACGCGACCCAAACTTTTCCACTTTCCAAAGCGTTCGTGTGAACTCTGCAGAACAATTAAAACTCAGATCACAAGTATCAGTCTGCTGATAATGGCTTTCGATGGGAATTGTCCCTCGTGTAGAAGGCCTACGCAAAATACAGATTGAGAGAAAGTTCTTGGAAGTCTCATTATTCATATGATTGGCTACACTCTGAAATGGCTGCATTGTGTAGTTCCCAAGGTAGCGCTGAAAAGTACGCAGAAAAATTACGTTAATTTCAAAATTTGGATTTTCGCTTCATAAGATTTGATACGTTGTTACGTCGACGCAACCATTGTTTTCCCATCTTGAAAGAGCCCAACAATTTATTTTTTGAACATTTTTCGTACAAAGTACATTCTAGCCATATTTTCTACGTTAATTAATCTCAGCCTAATTTATTAATCTTCATTAATTAAATATTCACTATACATTGTACATCCTGCCCTTTTCAGGATTACTTTCGTGTCTCATCCATGATGTTAATGATAGGCGTTTTTTTTGTTCTGTCTGTTTCAGCTGTCGGAGCCGCATGGCCAACTGCCTGCGTCAGCTGTTGCTCAACCCTCAAAACAACTTTCGCATATTTATCGTGAGTTTCTGTTTCCGATAGATGCATCAAATGCAATCCATTTAATGCAATAACTTGTTTTTTAAAATTATATTTGTCCGACCGAGCGGAAGGACTCTAGCGGGGATTCAAAATGGCGTAGTTGGTGGGTTGGTTTAAATTCCGCTCAAATCGCATCCAAAATCGCTCGTTGCCTAGTGAATGCCCCCAAACGCAATGCACTTGCTAGGTAACACGATTTTAAACCCGCACGCGATACTCTCGCTCGGACATTATTAGTATTACATATTAAACAACACCTGAGCTTACTTTTCTCCCCCCCTGTTTACTTTCAGAATGGTGCTTTGGTCTACGGTGAAAACATGGAGGACCGTCTTGCTGACGTTAGTAAGGAAATATTTCCTGACGTCACGGACCCAAATCTGTAAGTACATGTATCATAATAATTGCGTTGTAATTTCATTTTCATTTTTTTTATTTGGTCACGTTTGACAACGTAATAGTTTCTTTCCAAGAGGTTGAGGTTGATTACTTGGACGTAAGGAGCACTTTGTTTTGGCAGCGGCTATGCAAGCTAGCTATAATGAACGTCGTGGTTTCTTGGATGAGTTTATTTTTATTTTTTATTTTTGAGCTGAGATCATGATATTATTTGATATTTTTTATATTTTGCATTTTCCTCTACAAGTCAATTATAATAAGTGGATTTATTTTTTTTTGCCAACCTCTGCCAAATGACATCCTGATCGGCGCAAGTTAATGTTCTTTGAGAACAATTCAGCGAGTGGTTAAATAATGAAGCATCTCAGCTAGTGGATTCCAGAAAACCGGAGTGTCCACATGTTTAGCTAATCAGAAGCTTGCCTGTCGTTATTACGAAATAGCTAATCGTGCTTCGAATAGTCGTTAATCGAGTGCAGCGAAATATTCGGTTGTTTTCTGGTTGGCTTAATTAAGTTAGAGGATCGAGCTCATGAAAAGCGTCTTTAAAGTTTTCCTGACCCCGTCATTGTTCATTTCCACTCGGAATAACCAGAAATTTGTCAACCACGTGAACTTTACTTGTGATATAAATCAGATGTCGGATAAATAGGCCTAATCCGTAAAATCAATGCAAAAAAATGATTGTTTTATGCCAATGAATATGCTTAAAAATAGCGAGAGTAATGGGTGTTATGGAAAAGTATAAAAGAATAAAAATAGGAAAATTAGATTAAAATGAAAATTATGCTTTTTGAAATTTAAGGCATTTGCACTTTTAAAAGGATCAGATATGCTTTTAAAACAATTTTATTTTAAAGAACGCAAATATCCTAGACAAATCTTGAGGTACAAATCTGAGGTGACCAGCGTGCTGATATTTGTTGATTATGCTCAATACGAAGCATACTTTTTGATTTTTATGCTTTTAGGCCTGAATCATATTTTTTTAATTTTCAAATCAATTTTCAAAGCAGTTTTCTACATGTAATCAGCTGACCAAGTGGAATTGCGTCAGCCTCATAATGCAATCAAGGGTTTTAATTGCATTGGAGATTTGTTCATGTTTTTTGATCGGTTTAAATTATAAGTTCCGGTATTTGTGTTTTGGCTCTAGTTAGGCTTACTCATAGGCCTAGATCATGATTTTGATCCTGCGTTCAAGTGAGATTGGTTGTTAGGCGACCAGGTGAGAATTAATTTCACGAAGCGATAACTCTCGATAACTATCAAAATGCATGATGAAATTTCAATAGGCCTACATTAACGTGTAAAATGACTAGTTTGTCGTTGAGTATTATTGTACGCTAGGTTTACAGTTCTCCCATTAAGTTGTTTACGGCTTCGTTGCGCAGAAACAAGGCCAGGTTTTATTTTCAGAAAATTCATTTTTCAGAAGGACTAAATATAATACGCCATCATCAGCAAATGCATATTTAGCGCCAGGCCGAATGTATTTTTCTAGTCAATTATAATTTTTTTTATCATATTTCGCGGAGGTTGTTTGGCTCTTAAAACGTTCTTTTGTGCCGATCTATTTTTCGCTTCCAATGAGGGGGAGCTGTTTCTGCGTAAGTCGCCTTGGTAACTATTTGCATACCCAAGCGGGACGTTGAAAGTGAATTCGATTCTCTGGAAATAAGCTCGGGGGATTTGAGCTCTGAGGGAGTTTAGTTTTCCAGCGATTCTTTTATGGGTGGTTACAGAGTATAACTGTACGAGTACTTAAATCTTGGCTCGAGCTAATCGTGACAACTCCCACATTGATTAAAAAATTCACCACCTGCAAAGGAAAAGCTCATGACGTCACGAGCGCTTGTGATTCCGAGCCAGGCTAAGATGGACTTTAGATTTTTAAGAAAATTTGGAAATTTAATAAATATTTCTTTAAAATATGAACAAAATTAAGAAATTTCCAAAATAAATCTGGAAATTTGTAAATGAAATGTTTAAATTTTAAAATAAATTTTAAATTCTGTAATTTATACAAAGGGACTTACGACGCGGTCAGAGTAAAAGCATAAAACATGTTTTTGTTTAGCTAAGATGCGCCAAAACGTAATCTTAGCTTGGACAATGTAAGATATACAAAATTACAAATGTAAGGTATTTCAATGCAAGCAAAGATATACAGTATGCGCAAGTAAAGGTATAAATTTTAGTTGTTTTAAGCCACAAGTTGTTTTGCTCTAGGTTCTACATGTAGTTTTAGCTTTTACTGAGAACTCGCCTTTAGAGTAGACGGTTGAGCGAATTCTGGCTAATTCTTATAATAACCCCAAGAGTGATTTAATTTTGATTGCTTTTTTTAAAATCTTGGTCTAACTTGGAAAAGATTTCTTGTTAGGCAAAATCGATTTTACTTTTTTTGTTTGAATCTCAAGGGTATGGCTTTTCCGGGACTTTTTTTTTATTCACAAATTTGTAGGAATTTCGCAATATAGGGAACAACTAAACAAATACGTTTTTTGTAGATAGCTTCCAATTCAAAATGACGCCAATTTCACCAGGACTTTTTTTTTCAACAAAATCTCTTGCGAAACTGAGAAATCAACGATGTGTGGCTGACAAAGGTATTAGGCCTAGCATTAGTCATGGGAAAATTAGCTTATTAGTCATCGTTATTGTTAAGCTTAAGCTATTTGTGCGGTCACTTTTGTGCTAGTTTCTTCGTACATTTTGTTATTTGTTGTTTTTGACGTCATTATATTTGCATTTTATTTGTATTTTCTCATTCAACTAGAGCTGTGAACCGCCTAATCCGTTTGGTGATTGAGGCCTTGCTGTTCGACCATCCCCTCGATGACGTCCAAGTCGACATACAGCAGTCGCTAAGACTTCCATGTTCTCCACAAGTCAAGTGTCAGTGCGAGACCTACAAACACAATCCTTTAGAAACCCCTAAAGACTCTTGTAAATGTACGTAAGCAGGTTGTTTCTTTGTTTGTTAGTTTCTCCATGAAATGTTCGGCTATGGTAATTGCATGGTGCATTTGAGACCAATTAGGTGACCGCTTGTTAAAGTGCCGCTCGATTATATTACTTATTTTCAGAGTGAGTCACTCTTGTAAGTAGGTAGCATGCAGAGAGGGAGGTTTGTCCAAACTTTTTTGTTTTAATTTGAATTCAAAAATATATTCAAGTCACCTTGGAAGACTTTTGAGCTGATGGTAATTATAGATAGAAAATCAACCCACCTCTTAACTGTATATTATTTATAAGCTCTCAGAAATGTTTTATGTACATGAACTTAGAACCAATCAAGCATTTTAAATTGCGTTGATTGGATTTTCACCTGTTCACCCTTCAGTAATCGATCATAATTTAATGATCTCTTGTTAAAATTGAATTTTTTATTTCATCAAATCTTTTTTTTTTTTTTTCATAACCAAAATTAATTTATTTAACCCCATTTGGACGGAGGCGAAATGTTGCCTGAATGATACGATTACAATTGTACTCAGCTCTAAGTTTACGCTCATTAAGGTTTTTAATTGCAATGTGTGTCGGAACAAGTTTTACTGAAATCAAAAAGGTCTCGGAAAAATCTGGATTTAAATTAATCCTGAGTTCATCTTTGCGCTTTTTTTTTAAATTGGGTCATTGTACTTATAAGGTAGCAAGCTTGACTCGTCCGTGGTGCGTAGCGCGTACTACTTTCGCTCGGACAGTTTTAATATTATACATGATATGTTACTAATATCCTATTTTGATATTTGTGTTTTTATTCATAGATGAGTGTCAGGAGGATGATGGACAGACTAGGAAATGCGCACTGTCTAAAGGATGCTTGCTGAGCCGACTTTTGGCAGCTCAGATGTTGCACATAGCCGATGCCATGAGCCTGAGGTCTGCGTATTGTAGGTTGCAATCCACCTTCGAAGGTCTTCCGCCAGAATTGTAGGTATTAGTGCTTGCCAAAGACTGAGCAGTCTGGCTCGTCAGGGCGTAGCTGGTTTATTTTATTTAATTGGTCCTTAATGTACATTATATGTTTTTTTTTGCTTTTAAAGGATGACCAGACTGCTATATGGTAGCCATGCAGACTACGAGGAGTCGGCTCAGCTCAACGATGTGCCAAATCTTAGGGAGGATGACGTCTGTCAGGTTTGACGGTTAAAATAACAATAATAAAATTAATAATAATAAGTCGACAATGGGCTATCATCGAAGTGATTTTTTAAAATTTATTTTTGTTCCCGTCTTTTTCATCATCTTCGTGCTAATGGCATGGTTCAAATGTACTCGGCATGAAAATACTTTTTTTTTTATTCCTTCTAATCCAAGATACGTCGTTATCTCCTGTCGTGCACTGCCAGGGATTGTTCCATCATGTTGAAACTATGCCAACTTGAGAATGAGTAAGTATGATTTTCTAACTAATTGGTTTGTTTTTGTTTCAACGCCGAAGAATATGGCGTTTACTGGTGTCATGTTGTTCACTGCAGCGCAACCATTTTTCTTTCTTATTATTTTCAATATTACATGCTCGCTGATTTCTATTCACGTTTGCCTAGCGCCTAGCGTTCGCACTGCAACTCAAAGTAGGCCTACTGTAAAAGAAAAATCCTACTTATAAATATGATGATTATGGGCCATCGTCTATGCATGTATCTACGATTGTACGTGAGTCAAGTTAATTGCTTTGCAAATAAGAGCGTCTTCATTCAGAGGGGTCTGATAGGACACGGATGACAGGAAACTCTGTTGAGAGATAAAATATTCAATGTGTTTTAGTTCAGTAAGAATATGCAAATTGGGAGTTGTGCAAGAAGTAGGCCTACTTTGCATAAAAGATATGTGTGTTTACATTCGAATTTTTCAATTGCCTTCTTTCCTGTTTGATAGGCTAACCCAAATGCCAAATTATGCAAGAAAGAATGCTTTTGAAACATTTTTTTTTGTGAAAAATATTTAATGGTTTTAAAAATTATTTTGTTTTTTATCATTTCTAGTTGGAACATACATTTACACGTAGCTAATATGTTAATTTCTTAAACGTCAAAGATAATTGCATGGATTTAATTATATTTTTAAATAGGTTTGACGTTGCGTTTCATTCGTTGCTGCCACCCGGTCAGTTCATCATCACTATCAATGGCGATGGTGTGGCGCCAGAGTCGTCATTCCTTTGCTCGCTGGTCTTCGTGGACCTAGATTGGAAGCCCTTGTCAAGGGTGCTAAAACACGCCGACGAAGAGGCCGCCTTGTACAATCATTGGGCTTCGCGACAGTCAACGGCAACATAATCTACAAGTTTCCGGTTAGTAGGATCCTGGTCCTGAAGCATTACATTTATTATCTTATTTATCGAGTTTCAGTTTTGATTTCGCATGCGTTAAAATAAAATCAAGCCAAGTTAAGATACCTTTTGGCGCATCTTTTAGCTTGAAGCTTTTACTGTGTTCGCAGCCGATCTCGTCACTCCATGTTGTCTGTACTCCCATTCGGACGGAGATTCCCCCAACCACGTTTCCCATTGACGGTAAACGAACAAAAGCGTTCCACGAATCTCGCTTCCCAGTCCAATCCCATGTTCAATGACGACGTGTCCAGGACCTTCGCTGTCACGTGATACGTTTAGCCGCCCACGCCGAATGAGAACTCGTAGTCCAAAGGCGGTGTTCCTTGTTCGCCCTGGTAGTGGAGGGGCAGGTCGCACAGTCCACGCTGCGCAGATCGCCGTTCGGTTCCCCACCTCTAGCAAGCAAAAAAATTAATTTCATTACCGCTAATCTAGATATGTTTTTCACATTTTCAAACACACGACCCTTGAACGGTTTTTTCGGATCTTCATTGATTTGTTACGTACGTGGAAAAGTTGATCGGTCGCGAAACGATGCCAACCATAAATGTCGCTCCATCCTCGACGGCTACCATGTGTAAGCCGTAGCGATGTGCATGTAATTCCATTCTCGTTTGTGACCTGTGGGGAAAAACAAATTAATTTGCAATTTACCGTACGTTAGCACATAAATGCGAATTTCAGCATCTTTTGTAAGAATAATTTTATAAGAAAAAAATAAATATTTACCGTAAGAATGATCTCTGTAAGCATTCAACGATAAATCGTAAAGTCCATGGCCGTCCACTTCAACTTTGCCCTCGATGAACCCCATTTGCTCGTAGTGTGTCTGGTGAGCCCTTCGGATATAATGTTTGACCCTATATGGTCTGTTGAACAAGGAGACTTGCTAAAAAAAACAATTTCTCGGCATCTTCTCACGCACTCCTTGAGGTTTTTCAAATATTCTCCACTCCATGGTTGCTTGGCAAGTGCTCTAGCCACAGCAGCTGTTGCCATGTCCGTGTCGCAGTCGAAATAGGGCAGCTCGCTTCTGAATTCAAGCGCCATATTCACTCGAACTTTCTTTATTTCGTCGCTTTCGAACCTGCTCACATGAAAAGATAAATGAAATCAACAACTTGGTTTGTAAATACTTTTTGCGAATAGACAGAATAATTTATTCAACGTCCTTCATTAGGCCCTCGTAGGAAATGCGCCATTTTCGCATGGCTCTCATAGGTTCGATGACCAATCCTTCTCCGGCGAATCTCTCATCTTCGTCTGCGACGATCGTTGAATCTGGCAGCTTTGGAGCTATCAGGAGTCCGATTCCTGGAATCTGTTTGAAAATTTTCTTTTACATTTTTACAAGTACACCCTACGCAGTGTTATCTGCTTACGTTCTCACCCTGAGGAACCAAAAGCCATTGATGACTTTGTTTGGACATCTTGCCGTCGCTGCTACAACGTAGTTGCCCAGTCAATTGAAACCCGAAATATAGACTGCATCTATCGACTGACTGAGACACATGTTGATTCGAGAGGGAGACCTTCCTGTGGTCTGACAGTGGTTGAGGTTTTTCCATGTCTTAGATGCGTTTTCGTGACTTGATTCCGCAGCCAGCACTTCCATCGATTTTTCCACTGAGATGATTTTTCAATTGAAAATCCAATGAATACCCCCACATTTATTTGTTCTTTAGAGCTAATGCGTTTTCACGTGGAAACCTAAAACACCAGTTTCTTGAGCTAAGATGCGCCAAAACGTATCGTTTCTTGGCTGCATGTTTTCATTTTACGCTTAGTCAGTAAAAGATAAGATATTAAATGTAAGGTATTACAAATTTTCAATGCAATTGCAAGCTATGGTGAACATGGTTTTGATCCAGGTTCAGCTGGTTTTAGCTTTTACTGTGAACACGCCATTATAGGGCATATCTTTCTTAAACTCAGAAGGGCGTAAGCCAGCAGAAATTTCGGCCAGTACCATTTACCTGGCTGCTGATAGATCCCTAGAATAGGAGGAGGAGGAGGAGGAGGGCGGCGGGCGGTTTCTTGCAACAGATACGCGACGATACCCAGTGCCAAAAACAAAATCAGTACCGGGAACGGCGAGGACCATGACGACATCAAACAATGAAATATTTTCAACTGAATTTCCATTTTATTTTATGGTGTTTATAGGTTTATGTTGTGTCCGTAAATTGTCTAGATTTATTTCCACAAGCTTATTTTTATTATCGATCGAGAATCCGGCCAACTTGTTGGCTGTTTGCCAATACAAGTTGAGATAACTAGTTGAATTTGTTTTTGCATTCCGTATAAGGCTCACATTATTCCAAAGTGTACCGTTGCAGCTTATCTTGACGGTTGTAGAACGTCTACGCAGATAATAATTATTTCATCGAGTTAAACTTTGAACTTTATTTGGCGTTAGGTTTGCGCGTTGATTTTTTGTAAATCCAGTTCATTTGCCACGGTATGGTACCGGTACTTTATCGTACATCTGGTTCCTTTAAAGTTGTCAAGCTATTTTTAAAGCATGTGAAACTTTTTTTTTTAAATAAAAATCATTTGCTTCGAGCTACACCAATCACCATGGTTACTAATTCTATCGGTTTTAGCTTTTTGGTGGTTTTTTTTTTACATCTCAGTAGATTTCGCTGATGTCTTCTAAATTGTCGAAAGAACTCTGTTCAGACTTGATTGGCTTTCCTCCATGATGTCTGAACAAAAAAAAATCGTATGTTCATGTTCCTGAATTAGTTTTATTTTTTCGAAAACTCAATTGCACTTTCTGATAAAGCAGGCCGGAATTTACCTGTACTCCCATTCGGCGAACCCCCAGCCCAGTTTGCCGTTGACTTTGTACTTGCACATCCGTTCCAGGATCCTTCCCTCCCACTCCAACCCAATGTACATCTCCAGGGATTCGATAACTTGACACTGAACGAGATAATCCTTGCCACCTGAAACAGACATACGTTCGTACATATATACTCGTAGATTGATTGATCCAAAATTCTGCAACATCAAAATAACGAAATATTTCGCTTTATTTTGTCAGGAAATGATGATCGCTGACATCTGACCAACCGGCTCTGAAGTTGAACGCGTAGTCCGTAGGAGGCGTCCCCAGTTCGCCATGGCGGTAGATTTCCAGGTCGCAACTTTCGATGCTGACCAATTGGCCAGCTGGAGTGTACAGGTAACCCAATTCTAGCCTGAGGATTAACAGATTCATTAAGTTATCGTGCGAAACCTTCTGCTATAACCTGTTTGACTAGCTCTCAAACAATAAGTTGTTCCGTATATCATATGCTGGTTTACGCACTCAGACAACATGTCTGGGATTGAAACAATTCCGACGGCGAATTTTGTGCCATCGTTGACGGTGACGTTGTGCAGGGCGTAACGGTGCAATTGTTTCCAATCCCGCTTGCGAGCTTTTGCAGGAATAAAGACAAAGCAATTCCATCAAATTAATTTACAATAATGAGGTGGCCATAATGATTGTATTACTACGTGTATTATGTAAATCATGCTATTGTTAGTTTATATATTATTTATGATAATTAAATAGTCATTAATTAATTTAATTATCAATTCCCTTTAATTAATTTCAGCAATTAAATTAATTATTTAAGGGATATATACTTGTATTTTTAATCGGGATTCCAATTATAGGAGAAACTTTCAAATTATAAATTGTAAACCATGACGATTCACAAGTATAAATCAAATCAATATTATTTCTTAATTAACTTACTTAATTATTAATTAGTTATATCACTATTGTTATTTTAATTACTATCATTTTTTATGAGTGTCGATACAAGAAAGATTTATTAATTAAATTACTTTTATTTATAAGATG
>JAQIYI010000524.1:0-18014 GCA_034700265.1 Polyzonium germanicum | reverse complement strand
CAAAATTAAGCGGCATTCAAATTTTAAATATTGCGAACTGGGTTCTCACTAGGCCACTCAACTAATCGCTTCCAATTAAAGTTGAATGCAAATCTTGTATCGATTTGTTTCGATATGAAACGATTTATTTACCATCGATTACTTTTTTCCGATCGATTCATTGAAAGTTAGATAGATGTTCAATATAAATCGATTCTTTTTGGATATGAAGCGATTTATTTTACCATCGATTATTAATTTTTGTTAGTGTATACCGATTCCTTGAAGATTATTAATTTTAAAAAAAACAAAGGGTAAAAATTGATCAGTTAATCGATCTTCAATTTAACGATGTCTCCATGAATCGATCGGATATAATAGTCGATGTTAAAAACATAGAACTGGAAAAAAAATCGATATTTGATGCAATCAACTGCCTAGTCACGAACCCAGTAATTTTGATTGAGGCCGCTTTAAAAAAGTAAATCGAGGATTGATGACCGTACAAAAGGTCGTCTGCTAGACTTATCTATTAACTTGACCTAGACCAACTTCCGGATCTTTTTAGAGCGAACAAAATCAAATAATTTCACAATATTACATTCAGCGATTTACAATTTTATGTCACGTTTAAGATTGCGCGAACGTATTCTAAGCTTTTATTAAATGACCTTAAACATGATCAAATATTTATTCATTATTTTTATATTGATTTTTGATATCGTGCAAATAGATGACGTCATAATTTTAAAAGAAATTACGAGACCAGCTCGAAAGATTTAAGAAAAAAAATACAAATTAAATCTACGTATTTTGATTTTTAAAATTTTACGTATTCTTTTATTTTTTAATTAAGAACTTTTTTCAAATTAATAAGTTTAGATATTTTTCAATACGAAAATCTGTTCTTGAAGTACGAAAACAAAGGTGTAACTGACAGGATACGAACCCGCGACCTTCAAGATAATGCCTGATTGAATCTAAATCTTCTTTTTGATTTTTGAAGCAAAAATAAAATAAAAATGACATTGAAAAAATAAAAAACGAATAATTCAGGTTTCGTTTTATGTTCACATAGGCCTAAATTAATTAGCATAATTGTAATAAATCCACCTGGTTAAGTGGTTAACTATGTAGTTAAATTAACTGTATTTGCACACATCGTATATCTAATATGGTGGTGGTGGCGGCGGCTTCGTTGCAGAATTTCTTCAGAGGAAGGTGGGGCAAAATGGGACGATGGAAAATACAACTAGAGAAGAAAAAAATATTCCAAAAAAATAAACAAACAAACTAACAGACAAATGCGCGCGCGATAATTACCCAGCACCCACCCCGAGATTAAAAACAAACAAAGAAACAAACAAAACAACAACACAAATGCTATCGAAACATGAAAAATATTGAGGGTAAAAATAAAAAATAAAATTGAAATTTGAAAAAAAAAGGAATAAACATCACCGGGGTGTTTAAAAATGCATAAAATAATTGTTTCGCATAATGTCTCTCGTTTTCAGTTCCAGCTTTTGCAGGCCTGCCTCCTTTTGAATGAAAAGCTTTTGCTGCTGATGGTGATGATGCTGTTGTCGCTGCGGTTGGCATTGTTGCTGTTGTGCGCGCGTAAACTGGACGCAAGTTCGCTGCTTCCAACGCGAACACCAACACAAACGTTCGTCATCATCAAAATAAATGTGCGTGGATTTTTTAATGTCAACAATGACATCACGTAAGGGGAAGGAGATCTTATCTTTTAATCCGCTATTTCAATATTTCTCTTATGAAAATTGCACAAACCCATTGGTATTACAATGGTACCAAATTCTCCTTCATTGAAGCAAAGAGAAATTTCAAATCATTAAAATTTAATTTCAAGTTGGATTTCAATTACTCGTATAATTGATTCAATTCAAAATTAATACAAATTCAAAAATAATTAATTAGATTAAAAATTTTAATTCCAACAAACTAATTTAAATTAAATTTCACATAGAATTTTAAATTTAATTAAATTAAATTTACAAGTTTTGAGTAAAAATGTAATTTGAAACTTATTTGAAATCTAGATTTGTAATTCAAACTAAAAATAAAATTTAGAATTTAACATAAAAGTAAATGATTACAAATTTCAATTAATCAACCAAAGTAAGTTATGTAATTTCAATTATCTTATTAAAAGCACAACTTGAAATTAAATTTCAATTAATTATAGAAAATCCCAATTCCAATTAGTTAGAATTTGAAAAACAATTTACAATTAAATTCTAATTAACATGTACTTAAAAAACTAAAAAAATTAAAAAGAGGTGCCCTAAGAAGTATCGTTATTAAGATTAAATCCCCATAGGATGAATTTTTTTCATTTCCTTTGTTTTGGTTCTAGTTAGACTGTACACAGTACGCACAATGCATATAGTTAATGCAAATATAGATTGACCTCGCCCGTCCCGCTTTGAACTTGGCATGACACACGCATGCGCAGACAGACAGACGTAGTGCAAAAATGCCTGGTGGTATGTCTGGGCGCGATGCCAGAAACAGCGGGGCAAGGGTGAGAGAGGTACAAGTGAAAGGTAGGTCTCGAATAAGTGTGTGTGTGTGTATGTGTGTGAAGAGAGAAACCTCGGGCTTGTTTCGCTGTCGTCGTTGTCCAATGTCCCTCTTAGCTGTTGACGTCCCAGATCTCGGCGAGGAAGGCGGGCAGATGCTTGTTCTGAAGCTTGAGGGAGAAGCAGACCTCCGAATTGAGGGAGCCGAGCGTGCGCAGCTCGGTGAGCGTCGTCAGCAGCCGCGCCAACATGCACGAGTTCTTTGGCCGTCGACCGTTCACGTACTTCCTCAGCGCTCCCAGGTAGATGTCCTGGATGACCTCGACCTTCTGCGGCTCCACCAAGTTCGGTCGATCTGCGTTATTTTTGCCAAAGATTTTTAATTAATTGTTCTAACACGTGCGTCCAGCTGGGACTATATGCTCAAACGGAGATTTAATTTCGATTCGAGATCGACTGGAGACTGACCGGAGAAGAGGATGATGCAGGTGAGCAGCGCGTACTCGGCGTTGTCCGTCTTCATCAGGCACATCTTTCGAGCAAAGTCGAACACCGGATCGGGCAGGTCGTTGAGGCCGGCGCTGCGGTAGTTGTCTCTCGTGTACGGCTGGTCGTTGGCGAACACAATGCAGTCCGTGTTCACGTCGTACCTTCGCGTCGACCTCAGCGTCATCACCTCGCTCGAACATGCCTGACGTCAGAAAGAGACGAACTTACACTTTGAACCCCAGAACGTTTTGATACAAAATGTGACCTGACGTCTGACTGGCGTCTTCTACGGTGGCTCACAAAGTAATTTCTTTAAATTCGACCTTGGACTCGCATTGAAGTTGAAATTTCAAACTGACCTTGAGGAGCGTGATCTGGTCCTCCCTCATGAGCGTGTCAAACCAAGGAACCCGTTTCGCGAACTCCACAATCAGCCGAATTGTGAAGATGGTGATTTCTGTGATGTGTTTGAACTGTTTCTCGCCGTCGTCCACTTCGATCTCGTCGAGGGCCTTGCAATTCGTTAAGAGATCAAAGATTAACAAGAGAAAATCTAGACGAGCCCTGAAGACAATTGAATTGAGCAGAGCGTACGGCTATCTTGGCCAGGTCGTCAGGCGATGGCGTCTCGAATTCCTCCTGAAAGAAAACGATGCGCTCGATGAGCTCTTCCTCCTCGAGCGTCAGCTCGTCGTCGTCAATCATCGCCTTCGCCGTCGGCGTCACAGCGCCGCCTCCGCCGCCGCCAACGCTGCCCACACTGGCTACGCCGCCACCGCCTCCTGTTCCACCGCCACCGACTCCTCCACCACTGCCGACGCTGCCCACGTTTCCCACGCTGCCCGTGCTCGGCAGCGTGCCGCCGATGCCGTTCTGCGATCCGTCCGGAGATCCGGCTCCATCCTTGGTCGTGCTGTTCGGCTTGTCTTTGTCCTTCTGAGCCCGCTTGGCTTCTCGCTTCACGGCGCACTGATACTCAGGAACGACACCTTTAAAAGAATATAAATATGCTCTAGTACGGTCTGGTCCATACCAGTCTTAAGTCTTGGTTTAACACTTAATTTATTGGGGGTCAGAGGGACACTAACCCACGGACTTGAACTCTAGTCTTACTCAAGACAGCATTTTGCACGTTGCGATTATGGAATTAAATTGAAATCCTCACGTTACAATAAAGGCTGACTTGAGCGCGGCTAGCTCAAGTCTGTGGCTAGTGACGCGGGCCTAAGTAGACTCGGTCTGATAATTACATTCGGGCCTCATGCCCACTTTGAGGCATTTCTTGAGCCGACACTCTTGGCACTTTCGCCGCATGTACATGTCGATCTCGCAGTTGTTGCCGTACTTGCACTGGTAGACGGCGTTCTTCGTGATGCTGCGTCTGAAGAAACCTGTGTGCACGATACAAAAGATTAAAGTCGACTTCAACAATTCAATGCTCATGAATAGAGGTCGGAGTCGTTTGCTTATGGAGGCGCGTATGCAGACACCTGTAATCAGGATCCCAACACCAAATGGCATTTACCATATTTTGGTTTAATTTGCAGATAGGCCTACTGAGTATTGGCATATTTAGCCTATTTACTTAAATGTCTCATCAATATTAAAAGCATAGAAAAACCATAAAAAAAGAAATGCTTTTATATAAAAACCACTCACTTGATGTTTAGTTGTTTGCCTGTACTTTTAAAGAATGCTTCAAAAAATTGAATATTTCTTATAAATATTACAAAATATTTTAAAAACGACTTACATTGTTCGCCGAGGGAGGCCTATTTTATTAATAAAAGATTTTCATTTTGGCACAGCTAGGTTGGTATTCCTAAGAACTATAAGGAAAACCTGAACGCAACTTGAACGTTCATGTCACGTTTAAATCTTCCTTTATGAGAAATTATGACCCTTAGGAATATATCTTAAAATCACCTTAAAATCAAAAAAGTATAAGTTGGTCTTAATATGTGCAGGCCTACGATATTTAAAAGAAAATTAAAAACTAATTAGGCCTTCTCGAACACTAAGACAGCAGGATAACGTGACCACGACCTCTGCGTGATGTTATGACATCCATTAAGATTTTAGTTTGGTCTTTGAACTTGCCTTTGCAGCCCTCGCATGTCAGGGCGTTGTAGTGATATCCTGAGGCTCGGTCGCCGCAAACCAGACACAGTTCCTCCTGCGGCCGTGACATCGTCCCTCCACCGCCGCCACCACCGCCGCCACCGCCTCCGCCCCCGCCACCTCCGCCACTGCGATTCCTTCGGCTGTCTTTGAACGAGTCGAGGACGCTGCTGCTGCTGTTGTTGTTCGGCGAATGATCTTCCCGTCCTGAGAAAAACAAACAAGAAAGCGCATGGTTAGTTAGGCCCACTTGGTTGGTGGTCGTCTACTCTTCGCCGACTCATGAGTCAAGTCTCAAGACCTTCTCAATATTGACAAAACATTACACAAAACATTGTTAGGCCCCAATTGTTAGAACCCAATTTAAGAATAATAGCTTGACTTTCTCAACACGTGACTCAAGAGTCAAGACTGACTCAAGAATTCCAATTGAGGAACGGCACACATAAGCCTACTCGTTGACAATGTATAATGTTGCTAAGATCAAGATGCGTTGGCGAATTTGCAAATGACATTGGCAGTCAGATGTAAATGACTGAAATGCTCACCCGCTTGGCTTTTGAGTCAAGCTTCAGTCAGACTGGAGTCTTGTCTGACTGAAGCTACTAGATTCAATATTGCTTGTGAGGCATGCGGGCGTAGTTAATTCCCGTCAAACAACGATGCGGCGGGCGACCGGAAGTGGTCCGAAACTCCATGCTAAGTCTATGGGTCAAACCGGAAGTGCTTCCAAATCCCCATGTAATGTCTATAGGGCGTCCAGAAGTAAGAACTTTACAAACCTCCCTCGCAGAATGTGTGTGCTAGACCATTTAAAAGCTACTGGCCTAGTGTTATGTCCGCGCGAGGACTTCTGTCTCCCATGTCCAAAAACAGCTGTTGAACAGCCCAACAAGCTTGAAGACAACTTCCAGAAGTGCTATTTTAGCTTTCGACCTTTTTTTTTGTTGCTTTATCCTTAGAATAATTGCACTGCGCACGCGCAGGACTACGAATGATCTTGAACTGCTCTGGTTGTAGGCGCACATAATTAGGCCTAATAGCTTTTTGTCGCCCACTTCCCTTCGCTATATATTCGCTCCAAACCGCGTGAAACCCGAGATAAGTCTTCGTTATTTTTTATTTTTGCGTCATTTAAATCACAAAGATAGTCTTTTAAGAGCCTGCAAATAGCGTTCGTCAAATGGCCGTCCAATTTCGTCCAAGCCATCGAGCCTTGCGGATTGAATGACAAGGGAGGACGACTGTGACGACTCGCGACGACCAAGACGATGTTTTTTGTGCCGTCCAGTGCTGTCAACTGCAGGGCCAAGCCCCGATTTGCAAGGACGGCATACGTCTAGGCTACGGTACTAGGTCTGGATAGTCCTCACGAGGGCCTACTGTAGATCAGTTACGCAGCTGCCAGTCGTAGGCCTAAACCAGGGACGGATCGATACTGACGGTCGAGTCGATGCAGAGATCACGTGGCCTACATCATATAGACCTAGTTCTCAAGAACGAACACACGTTCAATGGAGGCCAACCAGGCGCATGCAGACACATAGGCCTACATACAATGGGATTACGCCTATTCAATAATACATGTAGGCCTATAAGTATTGTGAATGTTGTATCATTGTATGTGGTTAAGAGAGCAAACTGCAAGACGGTTGGTTTTCTTGCGAACTTCTAATTCGAGGCAAGCTAAAGATGGCCGAAAATGGCCGCCATCTTTGACCTGTCTCGCAGCAAGTAGGCCTAGGCCACGGGCCTGCGTATATGCCTTCAACTAGGCATAGAAAAATAAAAAGCTCTTAGGCCTACTTAGTGGAGAGCAAGGCGGTTGGTTGTATTGTAATTCCTATTCTAATTGGATGAGCGAGCCAAGCGAATAAATGCCTCTAGTATACTAGCAGACTGAGCAGTCGCCATTAAAGGGAAACTGGGTTGATTTAACGCTAGAGCACCGCAGCGCTTCTAACGGCCAAAAAGTGTAGCCCACAAAATATTACGTGCTTTATAGACGTAACGTTCAGCACTTCCTGAAAGACGCTGCTGCCACCTAGTGAGCATTTTGGCAACTGGGCGTAGGGACTAGCCGTCTGGTGCGAAATCAACACAATGACATGACGTATTAAATACTGTAGGCCTGCTTAAAATGTCACTAAACCACCAGATGGCGCTGACACACCACGTTCCAGCAGAATTATCTTGTTGACAGGATTTGCATAAACGCGCTGAAGCGGATACGCCAATTCAGCTTAAACTGAAACAACTATTTTGATTCAACCGTTTTGTATATAGTCGATTAAAAGATGCCCACCTAGGTACGAGCCTGCAAGGTTTATATAAAAATCGCACAAAGAATAAAAAAATCAAAATGGCGTCTGCGCATGCACCAGTAGCACACTGAGCAACGCGTTTTGCCCGGCGGCAACAAACGACCTTCGAATTTAGCATCGAGCGAAAAATGGATGAAGAAACTGCATAAAAAAGTGTGCAGCGCGCCTAGAAAGTGGATTTGGATTGGATTGTTGGGTGGTTGAACGACGAGGTTCTTGACACCGCCGCCGCCCGCCGCACAAAATGGCGGCGGCGGCCGTGCAGCTTAGACAAGGCAGACTGACTGAAAGAAAGATAAGCCGAGAGCTAGCTCACTTTGGCCAATCAACGGCTTTATTGTAGCCGTTTTAGGCCTATCTGCGCTATGCAGGCTCCGCTAGGCCAGCAGGTATGGAGGACGCAACCTCGAAACCGTGTGCGCGACGAACGAGCGCGACACGACAATCAAATTCAAAATGGCGGCCCAGTTCGACGCTCTACTGAAGGAGTTTCGTCTCTCCCCGCTGCAAGCTAAAACATTCTAACTAGGACAATATTGAACGAGTAGCATGTGCCATTTGAGTCTGCTAGTCTTAAGTGCTGTTCGCATTGGACGACTGGTCAGTCGTACGCTAGGCACTACGATAGGCCTACGATTCGAGTGTGCCATCGTGCGACATCAGACCAAATCTCATTCGAGATGCTCTCACGAGATTTGATGACTTGCCGCTAGATGGCGCACTCAAATCGTAATATCGTACGCTGCGAGTATAAATCGGATGCAATGGCTGGTCGTACGACATCGCCCATGAAACCCGTTAATCGCGTGTGCCTATTCAATATCGTTATATGAATGGATGAAACCGAATGACGGTTCTGTCGGTGGTCGGTCAAAGAAGAAAAATTTCATCCGACCGATGGGGCACATCGTACGACGCAAAATCGCCGATTTTTGGAGGAAATTCCTCTCAAGCCTATGACGTCAGGTTTAGCAGGCCACTACGCTTCATTTTCTTTAGAAAGACAATTGCGTGCTTAATTGGCCAAATCTGACGTCACACGGAAGCAAAAGTTGGCCATTTTTGAGTCACACGACGAGTGACTAGCCTACGGTCGGAGACCCATGACGTAATAAAGGTCACGTGCGTAAATGCAAATCCGGTTGACGACTTTATTTTTTGTTTCTAAAATGTTCGTTAGCATCACCTTTCTGCCGTCATACGCAGGAAAAAACTGAGATATGACGTCATTCAGACTGCTCTATGCTTTGGGTGGTTTTTCTTCTCTAAGGTGGCGGTGGTGACCCGGTAAAAAGGACTAAATAAACATTAAATAAATAATGTAAATAGGCCTAAGAGAAAAGTGAGTCAACATAACATTAAGCCTGTACTGTTCAAAACATAAGACAAAAACTTGTTCTCGAAACAGCAACCGTTAAGCAGGTTTCACACGAGTCCCAATGCTCATCCGTCGGTGGCGACTTGTGCGCGCGACGCATTGCGGTTCACAACGCGTCGTGGGCAAGTCGATACAGACGGAGGATGACGATTCACAACTGCACGGCAGTTCGCATGTGAATTCAGGCATTCGTGTGAAACCTGCTTTACGTCTGCCCTATTCGTGCAGTTCCTCGGAAAAAAGCGTCTCAATAAATCATTAACAAATATGCGCCTATCTTGGAAATACGTTCAGAAAAAAAGTAAAACCTTGACTTCAAGGAATTTCATATGTCAACGAACAAACGAAAAAGCATATTTTTATCTCTTTCTGTCTGTTCAAAGGAAAAGCCGAAACTAGAACCTGGAGCAAAAATAATTCTGCCAAAAAACTTACTTTTCATCTTTGCTTGTGCATAGTCTGCATACCGGTATGTAAATTTGCATTTTATATCTTTCTGAGAACGCGTAAAATAAAGCCTGCCATGCTGATATATATTTTGGCGTATCTTAGCTCATCAATTTAGCAATTTCTATGAAAAAACAGCTGGCTGCCTCACTAACGCGCGCGCACACAGTAAAAGCTAAAACTTGCATTTGTTGAGCTAAGATCCGCCAAAAGGTATCCGTTAGCTTGGCTGGTTTCATTTTACGGCAAAGTATCATGCATTACATGATGTTTTACCGGAAGAATACGGGCGCCGCCATTGCAAATGTAGGGCCATAAACTGCAATGGATAAGGCGAAAGGTTGGAGCGTCGCGTTTCCATTGTAGTCTATGCAACCACATTTGCAATGGCGGCGTCCATTTTATTCAAAATGAATATAACGTACTGCTGAGCCTAATAATACGCGTAATAAGCTAAGATAGGCCCATGCAGCAGAAGAATTAGCCTACATTGCAATGGTAATGGTAATAATAAAAGGTAATAATGCAAGCTAAGATGTGCTGAAAGAAAATGTTGGCTATGTGTTTCCTTCATTGTTTCTAGTTTTAGCTTTGAACGAGAAGTCGCCTTTATAAATGATGATGAACAACCAAGTGGACCCGGCTGAAGCGGGGTTCACATGCAACGACCGTCGACGCGCGATCGACCGAATTTGTGGCAATTTGATTGGCTCAAAGCGTGACGACCAGATCGTGACGAATTCGCGTGAAAGATTCGCTGCATGGGAAGCCTCGCTTTAATGGACAACCCCAGCATGGAGCGCAATGGGGACACGAATCTTAATTGGAAATTTGGGACACGGCTAATGTTTATGACCCAAGCGAGCGAGCGTCGGGTGTGACAAGCACGGACCAAGAAGGAGACCATCGAAGAGACATTCGCAAGCACAGCGAAACGCCTGCGTCCACAGGCCCGAATGGGTGAAGAGCGCGAAAGCGAATCGAGGTGATGGCCATTGGCAGCCAGCAACTCGGCCTCGTTTCTCTTCTTTCGAGCGAGATCGACGACGGGGTCAGCGGGTCAAACAAACAAAAACTTGAACTTCAACAACTGCGACTGCGAGGCCTACAAAGAAAAAGCCCCTTCCAACAAGATAGCGCACGCCGAACAGAGTGGAGGACCTAAGTTGGCATCCCTTAAGCTTAAGAGCAGACTTGAGCCCGACTTGAAACAAACTCAACTCATTTCTAGTTCCAAGTCACAGATTCTGTTATACCTAAAGGGCTGACTACGATGGCGCGCTATGTGCGATGTTGGGAGCGTTATATGTCTCCATCTGTCGTAAGAAGATGGTCTAGTTCAACTTTAAAGCGATTGGTCAAGCCCGTGTTATATGAACGCTTGACCAGGCGCTCAAAGTTCTCTGGATTCATCTTCTTAGGACAGACGAACGCTCATAAGCGCGCCATCGCAAACAGCCCTTTAAGTTGGTTTCACATTGGCGATTTTTGCAGCGATTTTCAAGCCAACTCCAGCGAATTTCCGTTAAAACGGCATCACGTGACCAAACGCGCCGCTCGAAATCTCGCAACTTGCTAAAGCTCGAGATTTGCCTAAGTGATTCCAGCCTTAGGCTGGAATGACTAATGGAAAGTCTTTGGACAAGACTTTGCCAGGGGAAGAACGGAGGCTTTGGACTTCTGTTGGTCATTCGGTTTGAATACCTGCAACCGATCGACGCCCATTGCCACCAGCGCCGCCGCCATTGCTGCTGTTCGATTCGCTGCCCACTTTGGAAGAGCGCGGTCCTCCGCCGTCCATGTCCCAGAACTCGATCTCCATGTCGCCCATCTCCGAGTTGACCGAAGCCAGGCTGTTGGACACCGGACTCATGACGAAGCCGGACGTGGAGTGCATCGTCGTCGCACTCTGCGCGTACGAAGACTTTGTGCCACTTCCGCCGTACGGGTGGCTGTTGTGCACTTGATGCTGATGGTGGTTGTGGTGATGGTGCTGATGGTGGTGGCTATGGTTGCTATGGTAACTGGCCGCGGGACTGCGCGGATCCTCGACGCTGGACGACGACACCTCCGGAGAGCCAACGTCGCCCATGACACACGACACAACACCTGATGTACCCTATATCTACGTATATCCAAACAATGCGACCTCGGGTACTCCTCCGGACCACTCCGATCTAGGCTAAGTGCAATGTCTGCACGTGGCAACGGCAATGAAACGCGACCGAGGGCTGTTCGAGGGGTAAATCCAGATCGGGGCCAACAAAATGGCGGAGGCGGCGGTGGCGGCGCAGCCGTCGTCGTTGGACGCCATTGTTGTTTGAGCAGCAGCGGCAGCGTGCGTGGCTTCGCCAATGCGCCTCCGACTGTCTCTCCGGTCTCTGGCGAGTGGTGAATGGGGGGCACTAAAGTGTGTGCGCTGTTCTGCCTGTGTGGTTTGCTTGGGTTTTTTAATGCAAACCAACCAGAGTTCAACACACTTTTCTTTTTTCTTTTTCTGGCGCTCTTCTCATTCAGTTTAATGAAGAGACGGATGGTGAGGAGGAGGAGGAGGGAATGGAGAAAAAAATGGCTACCCTTGCTATCCAAGGGCACATGAAGCTGAAACACAGCTCAACTCAACCGAGCCTCACAAATACATTCAACAACTAGGCCTACACAATATCAAGTTTTAAAAGTTCTCCAAAAATATAGGCAGGCCTACTGGCGCGTTCGCACTTAGTGGAATTAGCGACAAGAAGTTCCACTCTTTTTGTTTTGGCTTTTTTAAATCACCTTGTTCTTGAAGATATTTTTTGTAATTTTAGGTTTTTATTTGTACTAAAAATGCCTATTTTTAGCATTTATTTGAAATAATATAGGGTGCACCGCACTTCCGGCAACCGATATGAGCCTCATCGAGATGCGCGCCACGTGACACTCTAGCGTCTCACGTGACTAGGGCTGGGAAAAACCCCCCAAAAAAAAAAAAAATGTGGTTTTTTGGTTTGGTTTTAATAGAAAAACCAAAAAACCATCTTGAATACCTGTCAAAAAAATTGGTTTTTCATTGGTTTTTCCTAAAAAACCAAAAAACCAAAAACCAAAAAACCAAAGTCGCTGCCAGCCCTACACGTGACACACGTCATGCGCCTTCGATGATCGTATATCTTAATGCAATAAACCCAGGGCTTCGTTTACCCTATATTCAAAATGGCGCCTCCCGTGAGAGAAGTTGAAAGCGCGTTTGATTCAGAGCAGAAAATTTAAATAACGAGATAAAAATCATAAATTAACAAATATTAGCGTCGATTAGGTGTTTGTTTCATCGGATGACGGGTGAGTATTTGCTTTGAAAATCGCTACTGTCGCGTCCACTTTAAAAACAACGGTTTCACACGATGTCTAATTCTCATGCGAATTATCGCCACGTCGCGTCGTGGATAACAATTTCTATGCCCACCACGCGTTCCGGGCAAGTCCCATGCGACCGCCGGCGTCAGTTCGAATGAGAATTCAAAGCCAAAGTGGACCTTGCTTAAAAGCTAAAGCATATCTTTGCTTGGCAGGTTTTAGTTTACGCGCTCACAGCAAAAGATATTTTTAAAAAAATGTAAGGTGTTCGATGCGAGCTACATGTAATAAACAAATAGCCCTAGTCCGATTGAACGAGATGCAGTTAATTTGACTTGCTGAAAGATAAAAGGCGCGTTCAGTGGCGAACTGAAAATTTAAAAACTGAAACCGAAACCAAATTCGGCTTTACAAAATTGAGTTTCGCTTTGTAGTGTCCACCGAATTTTGCTCAGAAGCCGAGGATTCTATCTGACAGGCAGAATCTGAAACCGATACTGTTTGCGGCTCAAATAGTCGCTTTCTGCTTTAGAAATTTCTGTTTCAGCTTGCGTCTGTGAGCGCTGAAACCGAAATTTGTGTGAAGCACTTTCAGGGTCGCCATTAAACCAAAATTAAAGCTTGAATCACTAAGGACTTTTAGAGCTGTCTCGACTTGGAAAAATCCTCAAGGCAGGCTCAGAATAGGCCTACGGTACGTCATTCTTCCATTCAGCGACAATGGGAAAATGACAGCCTGAGCCTTCTTGGGTTTTTGTTCAAGTCGAGACAGCTCTAAAAGTCATTAGTGCAGCTTTCCAGCTTTTGTCTGAAGTTTGTCGCGGGCTAAGTTTAAAGGCAACATTGTAGGCCTAGATCTCAAATTCTCCAATTCTTGATTGTAATAATACATGTAGGGGGAGGAGGTTTGAAGTTGGCGACCAGGGGTTCGTGCACTGAGGCTAGAAAGCCTCAGCCGAGTGAGTCGTGGCATCAAAATTTCTGCGAAGGTGCAACAACTTTTTGTTTTTTTTTTTGCTTGTTGGTGGCGCAGGTGAAACAGAAACAGGTTGATCATGCAAAAAAAAATAGGCCTAATGTACTAAAAAAAATTTGACTTTGAAAAACAACTTTCTCTTGGATCATTTCTCCCCCCCCCCTATCTCTCTCCCTCGCTGGAAGCCTCTCCCTGTCCACCCACAAACCCCTCTACTTACCCCCCTCGCCCTCACCTGCTGAAAGGTAAACTTAAACCTTTGCTTCTAGGCCTAGTTGTCGGCACGCTGAAAGCATCCTATGGACAAATCTAGGCCTAGCAAAGAAAAGTAGGCCTAGGCCCCCTTTAAAGGAGTGAAAAAATACTATAATGAACAGCATTACCCCCACTCTCCCTAAAGCCCCTCACCTTACCTTTCTATTCCAAGAACAGCACACACATTTACCATAAAGTGCAAGAATGTCTATTATTATTGTTATTATTATTCATGAAGGGATTGTTGAGTCTCGCACACACACATAATAGATTTTTTCATCTATTTTTCTCACTACCGGAAACCTTAGATTTTACTACTGAATGTGCACCAGGTGCAGCAGCCCTCTAACGTCTCACAAACACGTAAACAACTTGCAAACAGTACTGAGGACGTCCACCACCATTTTATTCGCCCGCAAGTCCCGCCAGTTGCTAGTTTAGCGCTCACTTCCGGCCAACTCGGACGCTTCAGCATTCCGAGCGGAAGCTGCCTTGTTGATGTACACCACATAACTGGAATACTGCATCCGGTAGGGTGGTCACGTGACCACCGCTATTAACAGTCGACTTTGCCATTGAATCAACATTGACCAACTGCCATTACAGGCGACCGGGTGGCAATTTAACATTGAGCGCCGCAGCGCACCTAGTGGCGATAATGTGAAGCCTAAAAATATTACATGGTGGCCTATTAGTAAAATTGGCAGTTTGAATCTAGGGAATTTTTTTCTCGAAATAGCTTAGGGGAAATTGTAGCCCAGCAGAAGGGAAATATGTTTTTAAGTTGGCAGCATATAATTGTTAAGAGTTTGTTGCCAAGGCTAACAACCCAGAGTGCAAAAAGTGAACTCAAGACGTTTGAGACGTGTCAAACTCATTAGAAAACTGAATTTTTTTTCTTTGCTTTCAAGAGATTTTAAGTTTTAAACTGAGCAAAGAAAGTTAAGCGCAGAAAAAAAGAAATGAGATTTTGAGCAAATTTCTATTTCAAGCCGCACACACAACGAGACCGCATGCTGAATAGAAATTAGAAAGACATGTTTTGAAACAAGCTGCACAGAGAAATACATAAAAAGTTAGGCCTATGTAGCAAGAGCTCCTTAAAAAGTAGCCTCCAGCCTCAAGGCTTGTCTCACTCAAGTACGCAGGCCCAAAGATATATTTGGAATAGTTTGAACACACAGCTGGATGTGTGACTGATTATGTTCCGTTTTGCCCGGCCAAAAGCAGACGACATATTATACACCATCGTCGTCTGCTGCCCGCCATTAAAATTAAACTTTGCCATTGAGTCAACATTGCGAAGCCAGCCTGAAGGGGAAACTGGGTCGCGATTCAACATTGAGCGTCGCAACGCTCCTAGTGGCGAAAAACGAAAAAGCCAAGCTTAAAAATATTAGGCCTACGTGATGTTGACTTAAATTAGCGTGAAAGTAAAAAAAATTAAATATTTTTTGCTGCTCAATCTTAATGGCGGCTGGTGGACGACTCATTTCCGGTTTACATGGTACAAAGGCCTGCATATCACAGCAATGACGTCATGATGCTCAGTCAAGAAACAAAAGAGAATGGCGACATTTCCGTGTAGTATAGGCCTTGTTGCACTTGTAGTGAAAGTACGTTATGACCGTCATCAAATGGCGGCCATTATCTTATCTAGAGTTCACATAGGCCTATGCACCGTTTGATGACGTTTAAGATACGCGTAAAAACCAACGGAACGCTAAACAACTACGTCAGGTGTTTCTGGTTATACGCCAAGCAGTGGTACATATTATTTACAAATGAGTTGAAATTACGTCATTATTTAGCGTTCCGTTGACGTTTTTACGTGTAGCTTATCCTGTACAAAGACTCATAACGCACGTTGGTAGACCAAGCAGAACAGTTAAACAAATCACGTGACTTAGTTGTGCAACAAGTTCAGCTAAAACCTCAACTGGGCCAGTTTTGACACAGACCGGATGACGTCACGTAAAAGGAAAACAAAGTGTAAATGGAACGGGGATCGGCACAGTTTGATGGGGGTGGGGGGAAGGAAAAAGGGGGTTTTGACGATGATGATCGGCGAATCGAAAGTGGGTTACGGTGGTCGTTCCGACGACGATCGAAAGGAAGAACAAACAACGTTTTTGGCGAGGAAAGTAGGGCTGTGACCTCAAAATAAAACTAGCGAGAAATGCAAAGAAAGAAAACAAAGATGGTGGAGAACTACGCGCGCGCGTCCATCCATCCGTCCGTCCGCCTGACGACGCGCTTTCAAGAGCGCGCAGAAGCAGCAGAAGACGACGACGCAGCAAACAGCATGACTGAGACCAAGTTCGATGATCTTCAGAGACTTGAAAAGCACAAGAACCTCTCTCTGTCGAGTCCTATTCCCATTTCTCACACACGATCATGATCCTTGACACACATTTCTCGATGCAGGGCACTGCATCACTAGGGAAAATATGGGGGACCAGACGCAGAGGGAGGGGTTGAAAGGCCCGGGTGAAATCAGGAAGGGTTTCACCAGGAGAGTTGCACTCGTCCAGAATCCCCACCAGTGCCATGACTTCCGGCCAATGATATAGCGGGGATTGCCCACTCCTCAACTTGCTTCCAGCAAATCAAATCAAAGGACGGGATAGAAAACTACATGCTCTCAAAATGGCCGCCATGCTCTCGAGGTGGAGCTGTGAGCCGGAAAAGCCAAGAACATCTACACGTAACAGCCAACGTGAACGCTGAAGTTTGACGCCATTTATGCAACACACTGGTTAGACCTTTTGTGGCGCACATAACGTCAAACCTTTAGGCGTTCACAAACTTCACACGTCGACCTTTGCGTGTAGCCTATCCTGTCTGTCTAGCCAGCGCGTTTTACAAATGAGTCAAATGACGTCACACTTTAGCGCTCACGTTGACTTTTACGTGTAGCAGGTTATTCCTGTCTTGTCTCGTTAACGGCGCTAATAAGACACCACAATAGATGTAACGAATGATCGCTATTACAATGGCTTCCCCTCTTCGCTTCCAGAAATGGTGGGGGCAGTGCCCCCCCCCCCCCCCAACGCACACACACCCGTTCGCAGTCTACATACAAAGTACCCCATTTCCCACGTTCGTCATTTTCGCAGTGACCTTTTGCTAGTAACACACATTCTGCATTCAGCGAGGCAGGCGCCAGAATTGATTTTTTGACGACTGGCGGCCGCCGTTAAATATTCCGATTGTCGGTCAGTTGGGAAGGCGCGGCGCGGCGCTTTAACCGAGCTGGCTCGGGCCAGCCGCTTCGACTTGAAACGCACTGCTCTGGGCAGGGGAGGGGTGTCAATGCCCTTTCCAGTGTGTGGCGCTCTGACGAGATTCCCTAGCTAAACATGATGTGTCCGCGTGGTGCACGCACGCGATCGATAAATATATAGGCCTAGAAAGCAAGCCTTTCCACACACAGTCCTCCGTAACTATTAGAAAACACGCGAGCTGCGAATGTTCAAAAGACCACGCCCACTTTGGCTGCCTTATGCCTCCCGCATGAAGGAAACAAATCACGTGATCAGCCATGCGAGCCTCTGACTGGCGCAATCTGGCACTTGTCTCATCACATCATCATCGTCCCGCTTGCCAACAGTTGCGCTTCCAACATGGAAAAGTGAGCAGACGACAAATTAACCAATAACGATCGCGTCATTTCCTGTATAATATCCATTTTGTAGCCACAGACTCTAGCACGTGCATCTGTTGTTCGCCCGTCTGTAGGTACAAAAAAAATATTTTCTAGACATCACATTTTCGCCACTAGGAGCGCTGCGCAGCGCTCAATGTCTAATCGCGACCCTGTTTCCCTTTCATGGCGGCTGCTCGATGTTGGGGTTGTTCAAGTCGAGACAGCTCTAATAGTCATTGCCATTGGTGATTTCAGCCTTAGCTTTGTCAACTAGGCGAAAGTAGGAGCGAGAGAAGCTAGCACGTGCGGCCGTGCTCATTCTAAAATGGAATCTTTATTTCAATTTGAAATTTGAATTTATTTGAGGAAACGTGTGGCGTCTATCACGTGATGGGCACATAATTAAAAATCTTTCTAAAGAAAATTGTGTTGAAAAGGCAGAATTCAACTCTGTGTTTTGTCAAGTGTTGCCGCGGTGCAATGGTTACGCCCATCGCCCCCACGGGCCCACCCAATC
>JAQIYI010000523.1:0-18031 GCA_034700265.1 Polyzonium germanicum | reverse complement strand
ACCCACCCACCCATCCACGCCCTCACAATCTGCGGGGGGCAATGCAATGAGAGAAAGGGGGGCATTGTGAACTCCTCCCCATTCGAAGCTTCCTGTGAACTCTGAACTCCTGTCCATTGAGTGCGCGAGCCACGAGCAGCCTCTTCTAAAGACCTTTGTTGGATGGACACTCGACATCGTCGGCGTGAACTCGTTGCAGTCATCAGCGCGCCATCTTGCGAAGCTGAGAGGCCGAGCCTCGATCAGCCTAAGCTCTGTTTGTTTGTTTGTTTTTCTTCTTCTTTCTTTCGTCTAACAGCCCGCCAGAAGCCACCAATCGACCATCGTCGCGTGCAGGTGCATGGACAGTGTCCAGTACTTGTACGTGCCATGTGCATGTGGACAATGCCCATCAGTGACCAACGCAATTCGTTTTGTGCCAGTACATCCTCGGACTCGGGATTCTCTCTCCGTCCGACGACGACCTCGCTGGATCATCGGCCCTCTTCAATCTCCACGACAGCTTCACACCAATTGTAAATAGGCCTATGGTACGCGAGGCGACAATTAAGCACTGATTCGCATTGTGCAGCTTTTATCGCGCCACGCAACCAAAACCTTTTCTTATAACAACCGGCTTTCAAGCTAAAGGTCGCGCGATAAAGATTGAGCAAACGAATCGGCCATTACTTCGGCTCCAGTCCCTTCGTTAAGTTGATCCCTGACCCCATTGACCCAGTGTGCATAGTCTCTATCCGCGGCCCCACTCAGATTATGCCTCTTGATCACATATGAGAATGAATGGCGCGCATGCGCATAGTGATGAAATTAACAGAATTAACAGCCTTTTTTCTCCAAGTTCTTGTTTTTTGATTTCTGATTCAGCTCCGGTCCTTCAGATAAAGTGGATGCAAATTTGAAAATTTTAAAGTGTCTGTGTGTCACTTTTTTGCTCTCTATTGTCTGCAGTGCGCTCTGTGAAAGGTATGGAGTATATTATGTGCATGAGAAACTTAACTAGAGCGTGACCCGAGTTCGCATGCGAATTTAACGCAATTCGCATGCGAAATCAGGTTTTAGCTCAGCTAATTGGTTTGGTCTCTGCTTGTACAAAGTGTAATTATGTAATCTGCCTGTGCTCAAGCCTCGATCAACTCCAATTGGCGAGAGAAACACTGGCATCAGCATGGAGCTGAAGGGAATGAAGTCGTTCATATTTTGTGTACAAAATGGCGTCATTACCATGGCAACAGGTGCGCTGCCACCTTCAATTGCTTTTTCTGCAAGTGTGGAAGAGGCTTTTAATTAATTTTAATAAGAAAAGCCTAAGCTATGTAAACAAATTATCTCCCGAGGTAGATGGAGTTTATAGTTAATTGATTACGTTTAGCTAAACGCAGTTAGTTGCTATGGCAACCAGCGTTAAATATGGGGCTGTTTATTGCCAAGTTTCAAAGTACGCTACTGGTAATGAAAGCATTCACCATTTTGGGCTATTTAAGATTTTAACTTTTTACTTAAAATTCGTTAAATTTAAACTTTCTAGTCGTTTCCATTTAATTTGCGGCATTTGAACGCTGCGCGCTGTGCGATAAAAAAGAGAAAAACATAGATGGACGCACTAGGAAGCGAACCTGCGCTCGATGAGAAATGAGCACTCAACCAGTGACCTCGTTTCCGGACTGGAAACCTGCAAACCGGAAGTGGCACCAAGCCTTCTTCTTCTGCATTCCAGCTTCCCAGCTTGTTGTTGAAAAAGTTGGCGTTCGTCGCTCCGAGTTTTTCACTCGCCAGTGAAAAATGGCTGAAATTTCAGCGCAATAAGTAAAATTGAACGCGGCAGCTCAGTGAGAACGCGAATTTAGCTTTCAAGAGTGAGTTTTTAATTATGGATGTCTAGTTTTAGGGCTCCATATTTACAGATTCAGATGCGCGCGCGTGTGTGTGTGTGACTTGTAAAATGGCCGCCGTGACGTCATCAACAAGTACATCAGGCCTATTAGGTAATTCAGGAATCAGTCTAAAAGTACTCTAATCGGTATTTTGAGTATTAATCTAGTTACTCGAGTAAGAGTTTACAAAAAAGACTAAACAGAATGCTGTGTATAATTACATTTCATAATGAGAAATCGGATCGATTTATAGAGATCAGAATTGAAAAGAAAGTCAATAATTGGCCCGTACATGATCAGGCTAGTTAAAATAACTTGTTTGAAAGTCCAAACTACCGGAAGTGGCGTAATGTAATTAAAGACTACTACTTTTGCATATGGCATAAATAAAGTATAGTCTTGAATGCAATTGTCCGAGCACTCTAATTTGAAGGCCTAGATAGGCCCACTCAGGTGCTTCGCTAGGACATTACTAGTAGTACACATGCTACCAGCCTAGTTTATTCTTTGAGAGCATTTAGGCCTACTTTTGCCTAGAAGGTGAGAATATTTCTGAGATATTTTGGTCCGGTAATAAATTGGCCATAATTAAGACTAACGCGCGCGTTCGCGATCACAGTAAAGATAAAACTAGAACTAGAACCCGCAGCGAAAACATGCATCAGTGGCGCAAAATAGCCGACTTTGGATCTTGCTTGTGCCTTCATATCTTAGCTTGAAATGCCTTTTAGCTTTTGCGATGGAAGCAGCTTCTGCGCATATCTTAGCTCGAAAAATTCACGTTTTAGCTTTTATACTGTGAACGCGTGCGCGAGCCTATATTAGCTAATAATTCTGGCCCAACTTAGCCCGGCCTGGCGGCCTCTAATCCCGCCGATCAGAACGAGATCAGCCCTATTGTATATCATGAGGTCAAAGTTCATGTCTAGCCTACGGTACTGGTATATGAGTGACGCCTTACGTGGGCCTGCTGTTGACTACTGGTTTGCTATGGCCAAACGCCAGCTAATTCGGCTCCAATTATAAACCATACTTAATTATTGCGGTTTTCTCGCTTCCAGTTCCTGCAGTGATGCTGCTGATGCGAGCAGTGGACGCAGGGCTTGGTGGCGATCGTCGACGTCCACGGTGTCCAGCAGTGCCGATGACGTCGAAGGGGCGCCGTGCCTGGTGCCAGTGACGTTGGCAGCTGCGGGATCGGGCCTCTGCGGCGATGGACTGGACGATGATTCCTGTGAGTGCAATATGTTAATAGGTCTGAATTAGATTACAGGTAAATGTCTAATTATTGTCCAAGCTAGTGTTGGCGCGCGCGAGGACCGACATCAGGCTGAAATGGCACCTGCGTCTGTCCTCTTAATTGTTTATCCTTTCGCATAACGTGCATAATCCAAAAGCACGATCACATCTGTCCACATTCAAGGCCTTTCGCTCGGACCATTACTTGCATCACATGCATGCTACTAGCCTACTGTAGGCTTAAATACATTTCGGGCAAGTTGATTTTAAAGAGTTTGACCTGTAACTGTACATGTATAGTTGTATACCGTATCTACAGCTGCCTGTCGCAGATACTGATAGGCCTACTTAAATGTAATTGAATGAGCACTTGAGCAGGTCTGTCAGTTGCATGCTTGCAGCTTCAGCTTAGGATTACATTTTTTAAAGCTTTACAGTTGACACCAGCACTAAGCTTATCTCATTGCCTGAGTGGGCTTAGAGCTAAACAAAGGCTGAAACCGAATTCACTCAAGTTGACTAAAGGGCCACTTATCGCGTTCAGCTTTGACTGAATTCAAGAAATACATCGATTAAGTGGATTAACCGATGCAGGTAACACGCATCACACCAGCTCACAAACAAAATGCGAATCAGCCCTCAGACTTTGTTGTTCGTCACTCACGTCAATGGTGTGCCGACTGCCGCTCCGGACGCTGGACGTCGACGAGGGCGACGAACTGACCATCCGCTGAGGAAGGCCCGAGCCCGCTCGAGGCGAAACCGAGCTGGACAGCAGCGGAAGCGACGGTGAGGGTGACGGAGATCCGGTCGACGGACTGTTGAGCATGAGTGACAGAGCCGGTCGCGGAAGGTTCGAGCTCAATCCGTCGTCGCCTAACGAGGCGTGCCGGTTGAGAGCCGCCAGCCGATGGCGACGCCGCTGGTCGTCCTGCAAATGCTGGTCCAGGTGCTGAAGGTCCAGGCTCCGTTGCCCTCTCAACGTGGACAGTGGCCTCCGAGAAGTAGCAGGGACGGCTGCAGCGGGAACAGCAGGCGCAGGTATTGGTGCCGATGGGCTCTGAGTGAAGACTTTCTCCAGTTTGTCCAGGCGCCTCAGCGTGCTGTGGACGAACTGCTCGATGATCTTCTCTTCGACGACCGGCATCGACTCGCGAAGACGCGGCAAGGGCGGAGGAAGAGGCGGCGGCGGCGGTGGAGGATGAACTCTGGGCAGAAGCGCGTCCGTGGTCACGTCCGCCAGAAGGCGGTCGTGATGGTCCGGCTCGCCCGACCAGCTTTGCTGCCGGCGAAGGACGTTTCGCCCCGAGCGCCTTCGGCAGGCCGCGGGGCTGAAGCTGGACGCCAACGACGCTTCGCCCATGGTCGCTCGACGACTCGACGACTTCAGGCTACGGGTGAAATTCAAAAATGCTTTTTGTCGCCAAACTAAGAAAACTCTTCTTTGAACCATGATGCATTGACAGCTGTAAGTTGTCATGCATTCTATTCAAATTTAAAAATTATAACTATAGGCTAAACAAATGAAATTTTTTTAATTATTTAAAAAAATTCAAAACGCTCTGGTTTTACGTTTAAGAATAAGAACAAAAATCTAAAACCAAAAACCAAGGCTTTAATTATAGGGATTTCATTGTAGGCCGACACGAAGGGTTTTTAAGTTTTTCTAGTAAAAACAAAACCAAAAACCCTAATTTTTGCTTAAAAAGCGTCCCTACTTCAGGCACGGTGGCGGCTCGTAATCGTATAGCTCGTCCTCGTCATCATCGTCCTCCTCTTCGACGACGTCGGCAAGGTCCTTGATGGTGGCCTTGGAGCTGGCTTCCTGCTTGATCATCTGCTGAGCCAGCATCTGGATCTCCCAGTCGTTGGTGTCCACCACGAAGCCGTCGTCCGCGTCGCTGTCCGCCGCCGTTCCTCCGGCCATCATGGTGAGGTCCTCGCTCTCGCTGTCAAGGTCCTCGAAGTCCAGGTCTTCTTCCAGGTCCAAGTCTTCGTCCTCGTCCTCGTCATCCTCGTCGAAGTCCTCTGGTGAGAACATCAGATCAGACGTGGTCGGATCGCCCTCCGAGTCTGCCGTAGCGCTGTCCCTGGACGCCGGAAATCTCGCTCTGAAGTGCTGCTCCAGCTCCAGGAACTCGTCCATGGACGAGTACTGCCGGTGGTAGACCGCCACTTGTCGGTGCTGGCGACTGGCCAACATTGGCCAGGATCGGCGTGGATGGCACACGAAGCCGGGATGCGTCAGGTACGACTGGATAAAAATCAAAGTCCTTGAGTGTCCAATAGCATGTGGGCCTGCAAAATTGACGGTACCGGATCTTCGTCCAGGGACGACTGAGAACTCGGCTGCGGACGTGACGACGGCGTCGTTTCGTAGCAGCGGCTCGCTTCTTCTCGGCTCTGCGAACGAAAGGCTTGCATCAGAATGGGACTGGGACTTGAAGGAAATATTTAACTCAAGGACCAAGTAATGAATTTAAGGACTTGAAAGAAATAATGGACTTAAATGAATTCAAGGACTGCAAAGAATTCATAACTTAAGAAATCAGGATGAGGTTATGGACTTCAAAGATTGAAACAAGCAATGGATTTCACGTACGGTAACTCAAGCAGAGTTATAAGAAAATAATACTTGAAGGAAATAATGGACTTGAAGAGACTTGAACACTAAAATTGTTGAAGGACTCTGAAAGTTGTCAAGACCATAATTTTGAGGACATTCACTGCAGCCTCACCTCCATTTCCATGAGCTTGGTCTGCAGCTGATGGATGTGTCCTTCCTTCTCCTGCATGGCCACTTCCAGAGCCACCAGTCGAGACTTGAACTGCGATTGCACCTCGTCCTCAACAAATCAAGTTTTAATCTCTCAAGTTTATAAAGTGAAGTTTGAAACATAATCTCTTAGAATTTTCAAAAATCTTCTCTAAAAAGTTGAGATATTGTTAAAATGCAAAAGGACTATTGTTTCCCATTCAGTGAGGGTTGTCGCAACCCAGTTTCCCTCTTATACTGACCATGCGGATTTGAAGCACCTGCTTGATGCCGAAGAGAAGATCGGCGACGCATTCGTCGCGTCCGAAGGCCGAATCGATGTGCCCGGTCGACGACTGCAGCGCGTTCACCTGGTCCCTGAAGGACACCGTCTTGGACAGCCGCGCCTTCTTTGAGGACACTTGCTGATGGCGCCGTTGCTGCTGCCCTTGCTGTTGGGGAGAGATTGGGGCCAAGAGCCCGCTGACGTCCGATTCCGACCTGGACAGATGGTGCTTGAGGATGCTCTTGACTCGAGGCGCCATCAGCGGCGAAGGACATCCGTCGGCGTCCGATGGCACATCCGTCTCATCGTCCGCCGCCGCCACTGGAAGTCCTCCTTGCCCGGACGATGGCGGGTCGTGCGGATGGAACGTGGCCGACCAGGCTTGAACGGACGTCGCAGACGCATCCGGTGACACGACGTCGTCCACCTGACTGCTCGCCGCTTCAAGGACTTGCGGATATCTTCCGCCACCAGAAGTGACGGCCGAGCCCAGCAGGTTGTCCTTGACGGTGCGCCACAGTTGTTCGCCTCTCTTGGACGACGTCGACTGTCTGCTAGCCGCGTCATCATCGCCTGCACCGACGAAAGACACGGACGGCTTTCGGTCATCTTGAGGTGGTGGTTGAGGCGGCTGCTTGAGGGCGAGCACTCTCTGCAAGAAGGACGATTGACCACTCATGGACGTCGACGTCGTCGTCGTGAATTTGGGACCTTCGCCTCCAGGATCGTCTTGACTCGGCGACAATTTCGACCTTGCACATGATCACATTGATAGGAATCAGGAATCGTTCAGAAGTTTACTTGAGGATCCATTTAGAGTAAGGACTTCCAAGTTAGTTTCTTTAGCTACCGTATCTAGATTTATTTATTTGTATTTAATTGTAAGTACTTCTGATTTAGCTCTAGATCAATTATATTTATTTCTATTCATTTATTTTAGTGGATGATTTCTATGCAGGCCTATTTATCTGCATATTTGTATTTATTTCTACTTATTTATGTTTACATTCATTTATTTCATTTTATTTCTATTTATTGTAATTGAGAATTTATTTTGATTTACGTAATTAAGGATTTATTTGATTTAGTTTAAATGGACGATTAATATTTTAATGAGCACCTGGTCAGTCTTCGTAATTCTGTTCCTGGCTTGGCCTGAAGTCCCTGCGCAGTGGTCGTTGCCGTCAAAGATTCTTGTCCTCTGGAATCCGTCGCTTCCATCTCGATGCGGACATCGTCCGCTTTGCCAGCTCCAGTCTGATCCTCCTCCAGTCGCCCTTTCGACCTGACGACGACAAAGCGGAGCATGAGCACTGTTGGAGGAGTTTCAAAAGTAGACAAGTGTCCAGGAAGAAAACCTCAACAGGGCCCCTGCTCCGCCGCCTCTCTTGGTGCTGCTCTTCATCAGATAGTTCCTCAGGTCCTTGGCGTCTCGACGCAGCCGTCTCACCATCAACACCGCCTTCTGTCGAGCGCTGTCGCTGTCCGGCCCGCCGGGCTGACCTCCACCAGGCTGACTTCCGCTGCCGCCCAGCGAAGGTCCTTCGCACGTCGCTTGTCCGGCGAACGCCGTGGCCTCGGAAGCCGCCAGTGCGGACGCCGCCGCCGCCGCGGCCATCTCTTTCTTGGCGTTGACGGCCGCCTTGCGTGCTTCCATCAGCCGCTTCTTGCCCATCGTCTGCAGGATCTCCTGAGGACATGGACAAGTAACAAACACACTTTCAAGACGCTGAATACCAAATGGCCGTGTCTGATGGCGCACTCACTTGGGCTTCCGGATAGTCCTTCATGGCCGACAGGACGTCCTCTCGTGATAGGCTGAACAGCTCCGCATAGCCGACGGACCTCACGTCCGCAGTCCGCCTTTTAATTGTCCGGCAAACAAGAACATCAGACAAACGCAATCGATTTCCAATAATGCATCCAGCACGCGATGAAACAAATCCAATTAATTAGCCATCGATTTCCATTAATTAAATATCGATCGACTGTCCATCACTTCATTGTCCGACCTGTTCAGTCCGTCCAGGTTGAGGATGCCGATTTCGCCGAAAAAGTCGCCGGCCTTCATCGTGGTCAGCACTTTTCCGGTCTCGCTGAGGTCACCGAGAACGAGAATCAGTCACAAGAAGAGCCATTAAGCCGAATGCCCAAAGGAGCATTCCTCACCGTCCGTACCTGATCACCTCGAGGATTCCGTCGGCGATGATGAACATCTCGCGGGCCACTTCGCCCTTGCGGCAAATGAGGTCGCCGGGCGTGAAGATTAACGAGCGCATCTTGAGCACCAGGTCGTGCAGGAATTCAGGCTGGCATTCCTGGAAGATGGTGACCTGCCACAAATCGACTCGATTTGCATAAGGATTGGTGTCGTGCATCTCATCAGCACTGGAGGCCGGATTCCTATGCATTTACCATATCTTGCATATTTGCCTTCTGCAAGACTTTTGCTAACGTATGATTGATGCGTTTTGCATGTTTGCTGCCACCCATGTAAAATACCAATTTCTTGTATTGTTAAGCGCATTGATTGGCATGAAACAGTTTTTGCTTTGTTGAAGGTCTGTGGCATATTTATCCGGCCTCTGCTCATCGCCACCGGAAGTGGACTTAGTGCAATGGAAGTGCGAGCTGCCCGACTGACCTTCTTGAGGGTACTGAGGTTGACGTGCAAGGCAAGTTCCGTCTTGAGCTTGTCTGGCAGGATGCCAAGGGCGGTGTTTATGTCTCCACCGGCGTGCATCCGGCCTCTGTGAAGGCGGACAACGAATCAACGGACGCAGACAGACGGATAATTGATTAATCGATTGATTGGACAAGATTGGTTTGATGGTCAAGAACGGTTTATTTTTTGCCATTCGGTTCACTTGCCCAGGCAATCATAATGTGCACTTGAGTGACACTCAAGTGGAACTCGAATTTTTTCCTCTCTTACGAGCTGATACGAGCGAGGACTATTGGCACGTGCATATGACGCGCCCTATGACGTCACGTCACGTGCAGCTGTTTGCTGGTTTGTCTGTTCGCATATGACGTCACTTTGACGAACGGGCCAACCGGATAAAGTTCGACTTGAGTGCCACTTGAGAGTGGGTGTCATTTAACAACTCTATAAAGTTTTTTGGTTTCTTGGCCAATCGATCGGTTGTCCATATGCGTGTTAGTTAGGAGAGCGGAAATTGCACTTCCGGTTTCACCTGGACCACGTGTAGTCGTACCATCGCTGCACGCGTCGTTGCATGTCCCGAGGAACCTTGTGGTGTCTCATGTACAGCTTGGCGCCATCCTGTTCGCGTCATCATTAGCATATTACTAGGCTGGTAGTGCGCAACACTGCTTAAGTCCCAGCGCGGGCTGTTCGTCAAGCGAGCGATACCTCTAGGGGGTGCTAAAAGCGGGCAGGAATCATGTTCCCTAGTCTCTCTACTTCCGGCTCCCTTTCTCTAGCGCAGGATGATCGATTGACGCTTGGCGACGACGTTATCAAATTCATCTTTTTTCTGATTTGCGAGGCAACCAATCAAAGTTGGCACAACTGAGCTTTCTTTTCTCCCTGTTTGCCAATTGCAATTTGCAAAATGCCAGGCTCTAGGCCTTCTTTCTCCTTGCCGCCACTGGATTAGGCTCAAGGCGGATTCACACTGTGCGAAATCTATTTTCTCTCGCTGAAATCAATTGGAGGAAAGTGCCCCGTGTCCACGGTCGTTGGGTGGCACCGCTGGTGTCATCGTGCAGGACGACGAGACGTCCAAGGTCGCCACTAAAGTACGTGACCAATTTGGTCACGTGCTTTGCCAGGCCAATGAGCGTGGACGCAGAGGTTAGTTAACTATGCCAGATTGCCAATCATTTGTGAGCTGCCTATATAATAGATTAGGCCAGTAGACGTAGGCCGCGATAGTCGTGTCGCATCACACGATGGAGAAATCTCGCAGTCTGAATCCACCGACTTGACGGCCTAAATTCTTGCGACTTACCAGGAGTCGCTCGAACTCCAGCCGATTTGCGTTGCGATTGGTGATGACGTTGCCCACCTGACCTTTGAATAGCCAAATGAGTGCAACGATTAGTCCTATGTATTACATGTAAGAGTGATAAAGTGAACGGAAGTGAGTCATGATGAGCTCACCGACAATGGTGGCGAATATGAAGACGCCTATGAGATAGGACACGATGGTGAACAGGTATCTGTCGAAATGCAAATCAATTTATTCAATTAATGTAATTACTTAATTAATTTAATCAGGTGAATTACTTAATTAATTTAATTGATTGAATTACTTAATGTAATCATTTGAAATTTTGAATGGCTTAATTGAATTCCTTAAGTAATTTAATTCATTAATTGAATTTCTTAATTAAATTAACTTACGTATAATTTAATTAATTGAATGAATTAATTTCATTGAATGGTTGAAGAATAATTAGGCATAATTGAATTAGTTCATTTTATTTATTGTCAATCACACTATCTCTCGGAGTCTTGGAGCTGACTGTGACTTATCGCGCGACCCGACGAAACCATGTGTTTGAAGAGGTCTCGAGCAAAAGATTATTCCGTCGGGTCGCGCGACTCAATCGCACAATGCGAACCAGCCTTATAGCGCGCGCTCTCTCTGGCTCGCACTTAGCATTCACTCAACTAGCCCAACATCGTAAGTACTCATATCGCTCGCAGTCATCGATGTCATCATCCGATAATGTTTTATGCATTGGCGCGCTTGGTCTGGATCTATCTAGCTTGGACAACGTGTACGACACTAGATCTTAATTTCAATTACAATATTCATGCAATCAGGCTGCGCGGTGACCTAGGTCGAGCCAAGTGTCACTCAGCATCTCAAATGGTTTTTATATTTCTCCGATGTCACGTGATTATGATGCCGATTAGGATTTGGCATGTAGGCCTCGTTCTTGTGAGGGGCTTTCAGTGATTGCCCGCCCACTCAACCGACGCCCCATTCGTAGTATTTGAGCATTCATCGTGCCAACCGGGTGCCACTTGATTGGCAAGTGGCGCTCGAGTGGCGCTCAAGTGTTTGTGCGCCCGAGAACTTTTCATTTAACGTGATTAATCTTGTTTTCCTCCTCAGAGCGCCACCGGGTTCGTGCCTGGTCGTCCAGGAGAAGCAGCTCGGCCACGCCCCTTTCTCCGAGGAGCTTCTCCGACCGGAAGTGCACCGGCGCCGCACGATCATCGCTCGGTAATGACAGCTTTTTCATTTCCATCATCATCATCATTTATCATTGATGAATATGCGAAACCGATTGCGAAATATTGGGAGGCCAATGTGGATTGAGATTGAGGGGCGAACACAGAATCGATCGATCTATCTTGACGTCGCGCAGGCCTATTTCCGCTTTAAAGTTGGCCCGAGTGAAGCTTGAGGCGTCAACTTGAGCTTGTCTTGTTCAAGCAATCTCCATATCGAATTACATTGTTGAGCATGGCACGCGCATTCTCAAGATCGCAATCTCAAGAATCAACCTTGAGAATGCAAAATAATATGGAGGCGCGCGAAACGCTGACTTGAGTAAGACAAGCTCGCGTGAGTGGTGAGTGATCAGCGGCCCTGGATCTGTTCATTGCACGAGTTGTGTCAGCTAGGCCTGCAGCGCCACCTGCCTCGCGCGTCTTTAACTAGGCCATCGAAGTTGAATGAAAGAGGGAAAAAGAAATAATAAAAATGACGACGCGAAAGTGGAAAATAAATAAAATGAAAATAAGTAAAAGAAAGGCGCGGAGAATGATCGAGAAAGCGAGGCGGAGTGGAGAGCGTCGTCCGTCCGCCTCCTTCGGTTCGCCATTTCTTATTCACCCCATTTATTATCGGTTTTTGCGCTCGAAACTTGATTACATTTTCTCTCTCTCTGCCTCTCTTCTCGCTCGCTCGACAATTTCTCGACTCGAGCTCGCCCTGAATATTTGTTATCCAAGAAGAGCAATAATCCGCCACCCGCGTCTCCAGAGCTTAAGATCGGCCCAACCTCCGCTAGACCGGCTGCCTGGGCCTAAGCAGGGCTTATTGTGTTCGCGTGCCATGCTAATTACCGTCCTCGCCAGCTTAATTGCATTTATAATTACTTTCTCTACACGTTGTAAACATGAATCTCTCATCCATCTTCATTTTTGGGCCATTTATTCAAAACAAATAAGATCAACAATTGGTTAAAAATGACCAAAATGGCATAAAAGGTCACCGTTTTTATTAGATGTAAGCATGGCAACAAAGTTAAATGATTTTAATTATTTAATTTACGTCTACAGGGTGCTTGCAAAACAAAATGCAATTTAGTTTCAAGAAATAAAATTTGAAAATACTCAAAAAATGAGAATCAAATAGCAAATCCGGCATAAAAAATGCTTAAAAATGCCAAGATAAATTTGGTAAAACCTTGGGAAAAAGCTGGACCCACTGAGAAATTAATAAGCGGAAGTTATAAAATCGATCGGCTATTTATTTCTCAATTATTATACTGCGCCGCCATAGGGTTAACTGCAGATGGATTTTCTACAGGAAATGTGCATTCATAAATAACTTTGCCTACATGCAGCCGATGGCTATTCTGAGCTAAAAATCAATTCAATTTGGATCCATTGGATGTAGGCCTAATGCGTAGCATCCGATATAATCGCCTGATTATATGTGGATTTCTATAGGCCCCTGCAGATAATTGTACTTTGCAAATGCAATTGCAACTGGGGCCTAATGTGATTAGAACGAGCTGAATTGGTCAAGATCCTTTAAGGCAGTTTGTTGCGTAACGCCTTACGTTCACGTCTTCAGTGTGAACGCGGCTTAACGTTAATTAAGCTCTGGCGCTGAGTTAGCGGGTAGCTAAGTAGCCCTTTGACGAAATTGGCCTCAAATGCGCGCCGGACCCTGATGACCCCAAGTGCTACCGTGCTTGTTGACCTCGAAACCCGAATTAGGCTTCAGGCGTGGCACATATTTACGTTAGGCACATGTCCAATCATGGGTCTACCCAAGAGATACAAAGCATTCTGGCTATGCATGTGTTGGACTGTTCATTGTCAGAGTTGCGTTTTGCAAAACGCGAATATTTTGATGTATTATTCATGTAACTACCGTCTTTGCATTACTCATAGTCGTCATCATAGTTTCTATGCTTTTCCTGCTCATCAAATATCCTTCTGGGCCGCCGTCAAGTATAAACCAAATATACATTCATGTTTGCATTTCGAAATGATTATACTCGTATTTATAAATATTTAGGCCTACATGTTAAAATAATATTTCTTTAATAAGTAATTTGAAATATTACATTTTTAAAGGCTACATTTTTAAATAGCTAAGCTGTATTTGTAAATATTACATTGATAAATGATTTCCATTTTAAAATATTCCAATTCTCTAGCGGTCTTGTCTCAAATATCCTTCTGGGCCACCGCATTTAAATACATTAACATTTGTAGGCCTGCATATTAGGGTTTTTAATGGTAAAGGAATGCGAGCGAGGTATTTATCAAATATCCCCTAGACCACCAAGTAAAAAAGGCTCGCCGCATTTAAATATTTAAATTTTGATTTTTAAATTTTCTTTTGCGTTTCAGGCCTAAAGCCTGTACTGTGGACTTGAGGAGCCTGGTTTGTCGATATTGTCTATTTTAATGCAAATGACGCGTTGCATTATGCAGATGACTGCGAGGCCTATCTTGTCTGTTTTTCGGCTCCGAGCAAAGCAAAAAGATTTCCCGTTTCTTTTTCCAAAACAAAATGAGAGAAGAACAAAAAATAATGTCGTGTAAGCTCAGATGGAGAAGAAATGAAGAACCGAAAGGATAAAAAAAGCGAAAATTGTTTGTTTAGTTTGGCAGAAATTGTTTTATGTTGTTTGTCTGAGTGTGGGTTGCGCAGAGGATGTATTGAAATATTCCTCCTCAAGTAACCCCCAAATTTAGCATGAAGCCCAACAGAGATGATGCTTAGGCCCAAGATGCTCCTCTCCATGAGGCCCTTCCCTCCCATTTAGTCGAGTTCATGGGCGTCAGGGTGTTTACGACTTAAAGGAGAACTCCAGCTCAACTTGACGTTTTTCCATTTTACTTAAAAACCATTAGAAATTTTAGCAAAATTTCTTTCTTACAAATAATTATCATATTTACTCAAAATAATTTTTTCAAATTAAACTGGAGTGATCCTTTAAATGAGTAATAGCCCTCTCAGTTTGGTAAAAAATGATGATAAAACAATGCTTCCAGCTAGCGGGTGCCTGTATTAAAAAAAGCTTTAAAAATACTTAGGCCGGTATCACTAGCGGCCATAAGGCGATTCTCCAGAGTGACTCGAGCCTTGCTCACTCGTGTTAACCTATGGGTGAGCACCGCTCGCGTCACTCTGGAGATTGGTTGATTCCATCACCAGTAAACGCAACGGAACTTTGAACCAGAAAGTAAACACATGCGCACGTGCGATTCGACTCTGATGATAATGCATCATGAAAAGACAAAATCAAAGTGTACGCCCCCCCCCCCCTTTAAGAAAAAAAATCTAATTTTAAATGAATTTTGTTGTATTTTGGCATTGGTAGAGTTAAATGTCCACTTGAATCTCTCACTGAATGTTATCAATTATTTGTTTTTCAGTCTAAAGCTGCCTACGTGTTGTTCTACCACCGTCGAGATCTGAAGGCGTCCTTCGCCAAGGTACCGGTACGCGACATACCAGCAGCTGCCGGTACGCCAGAGATTCGAGATAACGGAATCGGCTGCAGCAGCAGCGATGAGGACAATCCGCCACTTGACATGATGGACATCAATTGAAATGCAGTGTGTCGTGAGCTTCAACTTTAAAAAAAAAAATGTATAAAACAAACAACAGCAACAGTCGCGCTTCGTGCGCGCGAATGAAATGTGAAATGTTCAAAAACATGAAAAATGTGGGGCACGTCTGGCAGAGCTGTCAAGTCAACTTTGGACAAGAACAACTCTTCGAGTACTGGTTGGTGTTGGCAACAGAATGGCTAATTTGAAAGTGGATTTGTTGACACTGTGTGTCTCGAAAGGCAAGTTACGTATAAGCTTATATTCTTATTGGTTAGGAAATGATTTTTTTTTCCCCCACGTGGAAAACTTGTTTTTATTTCTTCGTCTTTGTTTGTGTGCGTGTTCGTGTGTAAATATGTTACAAATTAGACGTTTGGTTTCCATGAATATTCCTTCTTCTCTTTCCTTTGTCACTCCTTTCAAAGTTGATTGGACGTTTCTTGACCGTACGAATCTAGTTAATTTCTTTTTTATTAGGTCGAATTTGTAAAATAAAAAAGTCGGTGCGACGACTTAATTTGATCAACGTTTCGCACTTCTTGAAGTGCATCATCAGAGCTAAAACATTAATATTGAAAACAAATTTTAATGTTTTTAATCGAAACGTTTTTGTCCTAATGATGGCTAAACATTAAGATTAAAAACAAATGGTATTCTTTTTTAATCTTAATATTTTAACCCTGATGTGATGCACTTTGATAAATGTGAAACGCTGGTCAAATTAAGTCGATATATCGACTGTTTTACAAATTAATTAATTAATTAATTCACAAACTAAATACATGTATTGTTGTTAATAAAACCGATATGATGTTGCCTTTAAGATCAACTAACACTCTTGATTCACATCAGTTGCTCAGTGTGACTCAGTGACAGTCTCATAGGGACAACCTCAACCAAAATGGCGATTCTCAGAAAACCTTGGCAACAGGGGAAAACTTAATTCGTGTTTCTTCTTATAGTGAGTGCCTTCAAACCTCCCGCAACTTAATTGCATTGACGTCATGTTCTGAAAGATACATTCAGACGACAGACAGAATAAACCTGCTTAGCAGTGCATCACTAGTCACAATAGTCGCATATTATACGATTAACTGCAAAGGGTTAGTCTTCATCCATGATGTAACTGCATATAAACAAGATTAAAGGCAAATTCTCACTCTCCAATCAAGTGCTCTTGACTAGCACTAGAAAAATGGAAAATGAAATTTAAAAATTCCAAAATTCATATTTTATGAAATCACATTTGTCATTTCGCGCACTAAAAATAAGCCCACTTAGTGGAAACCTCAAGAGGAAATTAATTTGGTAATTAAAGGGAAGCCATATTTATATATACCTAAAAAATAAGTCAAAATAATCACTAACAAAATTTATATGTTTAGGCCTAACCTTTTATTTTAATTCAAAAATTCTAATCTTCACATTAAGTTTCCCCAACCTGATAGTACTGAATGTTCTTGGATCATGACTTATGAGAAAAATTGTTCTTGCCACTCATCTCAATTCTGTTACAAATTTTAGTTGTTGTTGATAACTAATGTTAATTTTTTTTTGATTCGATTGACACAAAAAAGTCTACAAATATTGACCTAATAGGATATTAGTTAAATGCGAGTTTAATTGATGGAGATTTATTTAATTATTTATTACATTTTGTTTTGAATTTTGTTTGTTTTGTTAGTCAAAATGGAACAAAAAAATGTGTGTCTGTATGTAAATTCCAAGATTAAATTAAATCTGATTCAGAGTGCTCTGGAATGAAGCAGACGTGTCAGCTCTCAGAATTTCGCGCAGAGCCATGGTTGCGTAGGACGATGATGGCAACGTGAACTCCAACTTGACGGCTTCGGACTCGCCCTCTTAATACAAAATTACAAATGTTAAAATAAATTCATTTTTGATTCAACCATTTCAATTTCAAAATTCTCCTTGCCTAATTCATTTGAATCGGCTGTAGGCCTATTCATGAGATCGGCCGCCTGCTCATGTTTCATGACGTCATAATCACTCATAAACAGCGGTTCCTTCAGATCCTTGTACTTTACGGTGGACCACTTGAGCTCTTGCGGACGGACCACCATTCGACGATAAGAGCCAGACAGGGAATACACCCTTGACACCCATTGCAGAACAGAAAAAAAATGTGTTTGTACACATATATTTGGTGAATTTGGCGCCCACGTGCCACAAACCAAATTAAAAGGTGTTCAATAACCAATTCAGAACCCACGGCGCAAAAATTTTACCCACATAGTATGAACACGCATTAATAAATGGCCAATGGACTATGTCTGTCCATCAAAATTCGCGACTGGCTGAGATTATGTAGACTGGCGCCATCTATCGCTAATATGTGCAAACTCCATCTTGGTAAATCTTATCCACGGTCGTACACACAGGTCTGGAAACTCAAACCAGTTTCAGTAGTGAGGGGGGAGCAGCTCTTTGCGAAGAGCGGGTGCATACGCCACCTTGCGGCCACTCGATGTCGCTGCGATCGCTTGGTCACGTATCTAGCATGGTGGTACCGAGCACGAGCTTATATGTAAGACCGATACCACGGTAAGTCGATACCACGGTCTTACACAATGCTCGATACCACGATCGAGTGGCCGCAAGGTGGCGTATGCACTCGCTCTTCGCTAAGATGTACAGAAAATCCAGGGAGTTTCCAGACCTGTGTGTACGACCGTGATCTTATCAGTAGATAACTCGTGTCAGAAGATTGCCCGTCGTAGACGCGCTACACTTACTTGACCTTGTGCCTGACGTTGTTGATGTCCAAACCATCTCCTTTTAAAATCTCCTCGTACCATTTGTGAACTATTATGTAAAAAAAAATGTTTTCATAAATGGAGAGTGTAGATGTGAATTTAAGATAAGCAAATTTATTAACAAAAAATTACTTTCGTTAGTTGGATACTGAACGTCATAACCAAACAGTGGTAAAACCACGTCATAGATCGTGCACGTCTGGCCGGTTTTCAAAACTGCTGGCAAGATTCTATTTTTTCCATCCCGTTTCAAATCTTGCGAGTCTTCACCGACTATAATTTACATTTAAATATATTAAATATCGTGTTTTTTTG
>JAQIYI010000522.1:0-18117 GCA_034700265.1 Polyzonium germanicum | reverse complement strand
ATAAAACTAAAAATAAAAATAAAATTAATTGCTAAATCAATTACACTAATTGACAAATAAATGTAATATATGAATAGATTACATTGATTCGTATTCCCCCTGAGGTATAAAAGTGTGAATTCAACATTTCAACACAACAATGCACAATTGCACAGATTGCACACCGTGTACGTGCGAGCCGCATATGCGCGACTCTATTTTCGGTTACATTTTAGAGCAAGCAAGCAAGCAAACAGGCATACAAAGATAGGCTCACAACCTAGATTTGATAAGCAAAACACTTCACTCGGAAGGCCTATTATTTCACACACGACACATCTGCATTGCGTCGTCACTGGCGAGAAATGACGTCATTATGCCGCTTCTCTACGTACCCAATTACATTTTCCTAGAAATTAAGTTGCGCTGGTGACTGCTGCATGCTACGCTCTCGCCACAGTGGTCTAGGTTTAGCCTAATTAAATTAATCCCTTGAATTAGAAGAAAAAAACAAAATGCAAAAAACACACCAGCCGTCAAAATTCGATTACGTCTACAAATGGATGATGTAGGCTTTCATTGAAGGGGATCGGGCGGGCCTGGGTCTAAATTCATATTTTAAAGAGAAGCGAACTATGACATCACAGTCGCCACTCTCATGATTATATTGCAAGGCAAATGAAAAGAAAACCGCGACGCTACGCTGTGTACATTTCTGAAGCCTAATTAATCCATGAATAAAAAATAATGTACGGTGGCCGAGAAGTCTCATATGCAGAATCTCTTTACAAGATTTTTAAAAAATTTCGTGAAGTTGATTTTTCAAAAAAATTATTGAATTTTGATAAATCGTTATAAAAAATTCAGACAAATGTATTTAGGCCGGAATCACTGGTGCAAATCTCAGACCTGTCTCGACTCGAGACGCGCGGGTGTGATATTTGCACTAGTGATTCGGGCCTAATTGCATTGCAGTCACGTCATTGCAGTTGCATGGTTGGTTGTTGTGCATGTCAGCTAGTCTGACTGTCACACTTGGCTCATTAAATGTAATTGCAGGTGCGTGTAATTTCAAGTTAAAAGCAGGTAAAAATGGTAATAATTTTTGCTTATTATGCGTGCGGGGTTATGGCAGCTGCCGTGATTATATAGATGATGGTGATCAGCAAGAGCACAGAAAAAGAGATTGTTTTGCCGCATGCGGCAGTATTATCGTCGATGACGTCATCACGCATGTTAGATAAATAATTCACAAGAGTCCATTCAGTTGCTGCTGAGGCCTTTTAAAACTTTGTACATGCGGCCGGCCCAGTCCCAGCCGCAGTTGTTGCTCAGTGCCTCACAGTATGAATAGAAAAGATATTGGCCAACATAGGAGCAACATACAAGTGGATAAGAAAAGAAAGATTGCCCATTCAAATGCAAATTGGAAGAATGGTTTCTTCAACGTTCATATAAATCACATTTTTATATGCTCGAGTGCGTACATTTAGCACTTAAATGTAGAATGTAAAACCACATATTTCATTTGTAAACTATTTTTATTTTGTAAAATTGTTAAATTAAATTTGAGGATAACGACTAGGCCTAACCTCGCGGTATCCTCAGTCATTGGCTGGCCGCAGGCGGACCTCTGACGTGACAATGTTAACGAATTGGTCACGTGCATTACCAGGGGTCCGCCGACGGTCACCCAAAGCCTGCAGAGAGCGGAGTAAAACTTTCGGACTCATCTCAATAACAGTGAGAATCAAATTGAAATAATAAAAATCTCTCATAAGACAACAATAAAATGTAAATATTTAAGTAATTCAATATAATGGCGTGATTAAATAAATTATTTCTATTTAAAAAAAAATAGGTACATCTAAGAAATGCGTGGACCGCGCCTTATCAAATAGTACCCTCGGAAACGACGTCCGACTTGATAAACAAAATTATATTATATTCTAATTAATACTGTTTGATAAATTGCAGACGCGTTCCCAGTACAAAAGTTAACTGCAGTTAAATTATTTTCTGTAAGTGACCTTGAAAACTCAATTCGGATAACTTTTGAACAAGGAAAGACTTGTGAAAAACTTCCTACCTAGGCCACCATAATGTGGTTGAATATGTACGCTGGTAGTTAACTTTAGTTAACTCTTTAGTGGGAACAAAGTCGTTTAAGTAGGAATGATTTTATCGAACTAATCGAACACGGATTATCGATAATTCGAAACGATACTTAATCAAGAGCATATAAAATGCAAAAGGGACTACTCACGACCCGACGAAACGTGTTCACATATCATACGTTATCAATCCAGACATTTAGGGACGGTGGAGAAGGGCAGGATGGGGCAAGTTGCTTCGAGTTCTATGGCAGTCATCAGGCACTCGCTGCCTGTGCGGTACTGGCCCATCGCTTGCATTAATTTCCCCATGTTGTACCTGCACAAAAACGATTTATTATACTGTAGCTTCATTCATACTTAAGTCTTGAGGCACGGCACTTTATATTACGAGCATGCTCAAAGCCCCTGCAGTCGTGCAATAATGAAACGGTTAGAGTAAGGTTGATGGTATCGCTAAAGACTACAAGTAAAAGTTGAACACGACTTGAGACTGTTTTAACTCCATAGGATTACATCGGAAAGACAGTCTCAAGTCGCGTTCAAGTTTCCTTATAACCCTTAGGGATATCACGCTGACTTACTGCACTTTTGTGTGAAATGAGTGAGTTGCAAACGAACTAACCAGCATTTGTGAGAAAGCGGATCGACCTTGATGGCATCCCTGAGCGTCTTCTCGGCCAAATGATTACTTCCAAGATAGTGATAGACCAGACCCTACAAGCAAATTTAATAGATTAAACAAATTATTTATTTAAATTATTTTTTATTTTCCGCCATCAATATTGTCTAGTTACAACTTGCCAAGTGCTGAAGACTCCTGACGTGTATCGGGTTAATAGCGGTAGCATTCTGAAACCATTTCTTCGCTTCGGGAAAATTGTCTCGATACTCGTATACCAGACCTCGCTAATAATAATAAAAAAAACAATTAAATGAACAAAATAAATAAAAAAGTTATCAAACTAAAAAATGGTTTGGAGGAACAGCAACTGACCATGAACATGACGTGGTGCGACATGGGCAGTATGGATGCCGCCTCAGTGATGCAAGCGAACGCCTCGGTCATCTGCTCGAGCCTAATATAGAGTCGAGCGAGCAAGAGCCAAATTTGTATCTGCAAGGCCCACGCTTGTTGCGGTCCAGGTCGCGGTTGGTAGCTGCTCATGGACGAAGCAACCTCCGACATGGCGTGTTCCACTTTAGACGCTGCTAGCGAAGTGCCCGCCCTCAACGAACCTTGTATTTTGTTTAAACAATTAAATCACATCAATGACGAAATTCGAATCAGCCTAGGCTGATCACTTAATACGCACAAGAATCTCTGTCCGACATTTCATTCGAGTACAACTGGAATACGTTGGGAGCGATGCCGGCCACTGCACTACCGATGCCGCCGCCAGGAATAGCAGATCGACGCTTTCGTTCGCCAATATTCATGTCACTAGAATTTGGGCAATTATAAATTAAAAACATTTGGAAAAAACTAAACTTCAATTCAAATAGTTGGGAAATCATTCACCCCTGTGTTTGTTCGTCATAGGTCGAGCGCCAAAGCTGGAGCATATTTTTTCCGGTCATTAGCGCTTCCTCTCCGCCGCAACAGCGCTCTTCCAAATGAGCCTTGATGTAAAGAAGACTTCATGGATGAAAAACCATATCATTTTAAAATATGAATATCAATCATGGTTAAATACCAAATTGCGAGTGAAGTACTTTAATCAGACTCGAATTTTAAAAAAACCGCATTTTTAATTTAATTTGAAGTCAGTTAACCTACAGGTAACCATTTACGTAAAATAAATTGGTAATTACTTGAAATTATCTGGATATTCCTCTTGTGCGGCGACGATGAGCTCCAATGCTTCAGTGTAGTGTTTCTGCGCCGACAACAACAGTGCCAACAGCATCAAAGAATTGACGTGCTCGTAGCGAAGTTGCAGAGCAATTTTCACGTGCTTAATTCCTTCTGCAATCTATTCATTGGAATAGAAATAATTTTCTAATTTAAAAATAAAATAACGTTTGAGAAATTTCTCTAGTACAATTCTCTAGTACCTGTCTTATTTCGGCGTAATAAAGAGCGAGGAAATATTCCGCCAAGTAGTCGTTTGAATCTAATTGTTGCGCCCTAAACCAATACATTAAATATTTAAATTAAACATACAAATTCGAATCACTGCTCTTGATTCGACCATGTCCTCACCTGTGAAAAGCTTCGTATGACTTGGTCAAGAGCTCCTGTTTCTCAGAATTCAAGCGAACAATTTCTGATTTCAGAAACAAACCGACACCGACGACCAATTGGCATCGAGCAGCCAGACCCTGAGCATTTGCCTTTTCGCGGTCTGCAGCCTCTTGAGCAAACCTCAATCCTTCCTCGATCTTGAAGTAAAAAAACCAGTTACTTGATGCACAGAAATACAAGGTTACAAATGCACAAGTACGGACATCATTCAGGTCTTGATAACAGATCTTGGCTGCCATCAGGCTGGGCAAAGCGTTATCTGGCCTCATTCGCGCGCATTCCTTCAGAATTAAAACCGCACGAGCTTGCTAAACAAAACAAAACAAATTGAAATTCATTTATATTTATTTTTTATATCAACAAACAAACGGGAAACGAACTTTGCCAGAGGAGGCTAAAGAAAGGCCAAACTGAAACCAGATGTGGAATTCTTCGAAGGAGAATTTGAGAGCCCGATCGAAAGACTGCACATAAATGCAAAAATGAAGTAAATTAGATGTAATTAATAAATAAATAATAGGTCAAAATAAAAACAATTGAAAGTTTGAGGCATGCATACATGTACTGCTTAATAAGCCATATTCAAATTTGAACTTTAATTATTAAGCTAGAACTAGGCTAGTAGGCCTATAGCATGTTAGGCAACTAATGGTCCGGGCGAGAGGAGCAGGTGACTTTAAAAATATTTACTTCGCAAATCATTGAGAGTTGACCTCGTCGAACTAGCGCTATAGTCATCAGGTCGTAAACGGCGCACGCGTTGTTGAACGAGTAGATTCTCGCCTCCTTGTGTTCTGGTGACCGACTGAGAACTGCTTCTCTGACAGCCTTGAAAAGAAAATAACAATAACATAAGACATATCAGGTGAAAAGAAAACCTCCAGATGCTTTTAAAATTTGTCTTCATTTTTTTTTTAAATACCATCGCCTCGCAGATCAATAGAAGCAAGATGATTTCTTCGTTTTCATCTTTTGGCAAAAACAAACTGAAAAAAAAGATTACTCTAAAAAAAACTACTAATGTATACTACGTCTCTGAACTGCAGTTAACCTTTAGATAGAAATAGAGCTTAGTAAAATACTACATTGTAAGCTATGAAACAATTAACTGCAATAAGCCCACTTTTGTCCGACGTATTTTCTTGGCTTCCACGGACTGTCGCTGGAGCTGGATGTGCGTCCACCACTTCCGGGTCGAGCGTGTGAGTCGATCGGCATTTCCGGTTTGGTATAGGCGAGCTCGCTGACTCCACGGAGCAGAACCTCTGCCAGCTGGCGTGCCAACGTCTAAGGAATATAGCCTAGATTTGTTTCGTAATTTAGCTAAAAAAATATTAAAACCAAAATAGTCAAAAATAAATTAAGACTAACCAGTCGCAGGCTTTGAGTGGCCAATGTCTCCACCGATGACAAGATATTACGATACTGCAATATTGCTCTTGTCAGTTTTCTGCAATATAAAAAAATATCACATTTTATTTGTAACAAACGTTTCTCCACTAAGACATTTTACCCATTCTGTATGTGCAGGATGGGCGTCCTTTGAAGAGCTGTTTCCAGAATGGGACCGAGCCGGCACTCATCTGCCGAGCCTGAGCCGCCGCCGGCCGGTAAAGGAGACGTCGAACCTGAAGTCGATGAAACTAGACTGAGCATGCTCTGTCCGCCGCTGCCACCGCGTACCACACGATCTCTCTCCTGCAAGAACAGCAAAGCTAGGTCGCTCGCAGTTTCCAGACAGCGTATCACTTGATCCTCTCGTTCGGCAGCTTTCGCCTTGCTACTTGACGTCGGCGGAGTCTTATCCAAACAGAACGCTCGCACGGCGAACGCCTCGGCCACGATGTTAAGCGCACGCGGCGTCATCGGACGCTCCGCGGCCAACGAGTCCAAACCGGCGCTACGCAGGTTGCTGAGTGCCTCATCGTACAAGCCCATCGCGAAGTGCAACTTGCCGAGCAGAAGATACGCCTCGTGCAAAATACCTACCTGTATTTCAAATGAAAAATAAAGCTAAAAACGACCTACTATTTTAAAATGTAAAGTTAAAAACGACACGCGTACACGGCTGCTCTGGCCGCTCATGGCTGTCAACAGATATCGTTTCGCTTCCGAAAGATGAGTGCGGGCCTTTGTCGCGTTATGCTCCATCGGTGGGTTCTCTTCCAAGTACAGCTCCAGTTTGCTTTCACCAACCAGGAAATTGGCCAAAGTTTCTGCCAGATCATAATGTTAAACAGTCTAAAACAGATGATGCACTGCAGCAATATACAAATATAATGTATCGTAATTTAACGAGTGAATGCATCGATAGTTCAATATACCATACCCAGTCCTCCGGGTGCTGCTTGAGGTCTGTTCTTAAGCTGTTCCGCCATCTCGAAGACTTTCTTCCAGTTGCTCTCCTCTCTGAGCTTCTCGATCTCAGATTCGAGCCGTTGAGCTGTTTTTGCAGCCTTGGTCGTCATTTCTTCAACATTAAGTATCCGCTTCATGCGTATAGACGCATTAGACAGTCATACAATAGTCGAAGTACCGGTACATGTAATAAAGCTGGAATCACAAATGACATTCAGAGCTGTCTCGACTTGAATAAATCCCAAGACATGCTCTGATGTCTCTCGAATGCGAATGAAAAATGACGTATTCTCAGCCTGTCTTGGGCTCCAAGTCATTAGTGATTCCATTCCTTGAACGTGACATTTTCGCAAGTGCAAGCGTGATCGTTCCGGTGATGTCACCTGGCGTCACGCTTTTATTTCGTTCGGACGATTAGTTAGATAATTAATTAGATCATTTTATGTACTACAGTAGGCCTACTAGTAGCCTAGTAGCTGCTGCTTCCCGATTCATAAACCTAAACTAGGCCTATTCTAAGTTTACCAGAGGATCCATTAGTTTTAAAACTTACCTCTACAGTACTGCCAATGCATGTAAACAGAAGCGATCTGGCATTGCGTCGATATCACAGAATTAATTAAGACGAGAAATTAGAAATTGGCGGAAAATGAAAGATTAGAGCGAACGCAGAAATTTTGCTGAGAAAACAGGGCGGCCATTGTTTTGAACAACGTGCCTTATGTGCGCCTTAACGATCGCACGCAAAGCCGATACAACTTTGAATCGTGATCGTTTATTCTCCACAACTAAACGTGCTCAAAACGTGCAATTTAATGATCGCTATTAATTGTATGATTGTCTGTATAAGCGGTCGAATTGTTGCACAGAGCACAAAGTCGCGTTAGAAAAATTTAAATTTCCTTTCGTGCACTGTATAAAACCCCGTATAAGAATAACCAGTTCCATTAACAAATTGATTTTGTGGCTGTGCCATCAAATTACTGCGTATCGGTGAGTGAATTTATGGTTTTTTTCCAAAATTAAAATCGAATTATAAACTTAAAATTCGATTAAATTGCTAGTTAAGAATGTGAGGTAGGAGCATATCATGCTTTAGTCCGATTGAAGTCGCTAAAAAATCAAGCGCGCCACATAGAAAGCGAGTTAGGCCTAATGTGATCTAGGCCTAGACGAAAAGCAACGTGGCCGGCCAGCTGCCTAATTTCAAAGATTATAAATCCTAGATTCTGAGCGTTCAATACTTAATCAATTGCTCTAATCAACTCTGACCTGTTATGCATGTGCGTGCTTTGCAAATGTTTAAAGCGCCGTCTCTACAGGCCTACTTTAGACCTATATTAAAGCGTGGGATGACGTCACTACATGTACTTAACACAGGCGTCGCCCCTTTGGGGTCACTTCATAAATGTATGCCTATACTTTTGATGCAAATCTACATTGAACAATGTAATTAAAAGTAGATCAACGATCGCTTGTTGAAGCACGTTATGCGTCCTGAAAGCTATAAGTATGATTATTCAAGCTTGTAGCGTTAGCAAAGCTAAACGATTAAAATTCCAAATTTATTTTGCAGGGCAAGCGCAGTAACGTGCTTTTGACAAGCGTTCGTTGGCGTTCGAGGCATACCGGAGGGCGACGAGATGCCGCAGAACGAGCACATCGAGTTGCACCGGAAGCGCTATGGCTACCGGTTGGACTACCACGAGCGTCGGCGCAAGAAGGAAGCTCGCGAGCCGCACGCTCGCTCCAAAAAGGCGCAGAAGTTGCGCGGCCTCAAGGCGAAGATCTTCAACAAGCAGCGTCATTCGGAGAAGATCCAGATGAAGAAGACGATCAAGATGCACGAGGAGCGTCGCACGAAACAGCGTCGCGATGACAAAGTTCCGGATGGCGCCGTGCCAGCCTACTTGCTCGATCGCGATGGTCAATCGCGGGCCAAAGTGCTGTCCAACATGATCAAGCAGAAGCGCAAGGAGAAGGCCGGCAAGTGGGACGTTCCGTTGCCCAAAGTTCGAATGCAGGGCGAGTCCGAAGTCTTCAAGATTGTCAAGACGGGCAAGACGAGACGCAAAGCGTGGAAACGAATGGTCACCAAAGTGTGCTTTGTCGGCGACGGTTTCACGCGAAAACCGCCCAAATTCGAGCGCTTCATCCGGCCGATGGGACTGCGCTTCAAGAAGGCGCACGTGACGCATCCGGAACTGAAGGCCACCTTCTGTCTACCCATCATTGGCGTCAAGAAGAATCCCAGCTCGACGATGTACACTTCCCTGGGCGTCATCACCAAAGGCACCGTCATCGAGGTCAATGTTTCTGAACTGGGACTTGTCACGCAGGGTGGCAAGGTTGTCTGGGGCAAATACGCGCAGGTCACCAACAACCCGGAGAACGACGGCTGCATCAACGCTGTCTTGCTAGTTTAAAGATTTAATTAACTAACAAAACAAAAAATGTAAAAGCACCGCCATCCAAAACCAGATTAAAACCATTTCTTCGACCTAAATCGCTAAATGTGGTAGTTAATGCAGAATCCATAAATATTATTTTATATAAATCTTAAGTTTTAAGTTTAATTTGATTTGCGTTTTTTTCGGCAAACTTCCAGGCTTTGTTTTAAAACTTTCAAATGTCTAAATATACAAATAATGCAATTAAAATTTTTTTGGCAATTTTCCAGGCTTTCTAAAAGGTCAATATGCAGATTTTCGTGAAGACCCTGACGGGCAAGACCATCACCCTCGAGGTTGAACCGTCTGACACGATCGAGAATGTGAAGGCGAAAATTCAGGACAAAGAAGGTAGGCATAAATTTATGCAAAACCAATAAAAGGATTTTGTTTACCAGAAACCTAATTCGGTTGGCGACTATGATGAGAAACTTAGGACACCTTACTAATAAATAATGAGTATAAAACCTACATTGCGTTACTAATTTAAAAAATCTGAGTGCTGCCTTAATCTTACCGTACTTCTGTGTTCTGGTGACAGTTTGCAAAACTTTTCCCATCCATCAAAATGCAGCAATCTCAAGACAAAACTTTTTTTTCTTGTTTTTTGTTGTCGTCTCCAAAGGTATTCCGCCAGACCAGCAGCGTCTGATCTTCGCCGGCAAGCAACTGGAAGATGGACGAACGCTGTCCGACTACAATATTCAGAAGGAGTCGACGCTTCATCTGGTGCTGAGGTTGCGCGGCGGCGCCAAGAAGCGCAAGAAGAAGAACTACACGACTCCCAAGAAAATCAAGCACAAGAAGAAGAAAGTCAAGTTGTCCGTTCTCAAGTTCTACAAGGTCAGCAGCACTTGATTTAAAATCACAAATGACATCACCTGGCATTCATACTTTTGCAACTCTTTTGTTTCGCCCATCTCAAAGGTCGATGAGAATGGAAAGATCACGCGTCTGCGTCGCGAGTGTCCTCACGAGGAATGCGGTGCCGGCGTCTTCATGGCGTCCCACTTTGATCGGCAGTACTGCGGCAAGTGCGGTCTCACCTTCGTCTTCAACAAGCCGGCTGAGAAGTGATTTACCATCCCCGCTTCCGCCGTTTTAACAAAAATGCTTTGTAAACATTTGAAAGACGATAATTAAAAGTAAATAAATAAATCTAAAAAAGGAAACTTGAAAAATCTTATTCCTATTCACCTGCTACTCTGCTTCGTATGTGCGACGACGTGATTAAGGTGTGAACGGACAACAGACAGACTAACAACGCGTGAAATTTGAGTGTGATACACTGATAGTAGTCCTGCGTCCCTCAAACACTTAACCACCAAGCTCGAGGTGTTTTATGGTCGATTTGTGAAATAATAATTTCAATGAAGTTGAAAAAATATTTAGTTTTCCATAAATGAAATCATCATCCTGACGAAAACAAATGAAAAGCCCAGTTTTGCTCGGTTACATTACTTTTATTTTATTTGGATGACCACTTCTTGTGAACAGCGACGTAGAGACCTTGAAACGCGTAGACGGTGACGCCGAGTATCGCGGCCAAAGCGATGGCGAATACGGCGCTCAAGACGTTGGCGTCGACGAAAACAGGCGGCGCTTTTCCACCCGAACTTCCTCGGCCCGAGCTGCCGGGCGAATTGTCGACCATGGCCTTGATGAAGTCGAGCTTCTCTTTCAGGTTCTCCATCGACTCGTGGATGTAGTCGTCTCGAGCGTCCAGCGGAACCTCGGCCGTGTACGTCGGTGGACCTCCGCCCTCCATCATCTCCACTCTGGAGAATCGTTTCTTGGTCGTGCCGTTCGTCGAGTCCATCTTAAAAATTTACAAACATGGGTTTGAAACTTAAATTAGAAAAAAAGAACCGGGTAATTTGCACACAATTAATTGCGTCCATTTCGTTACTGATCGAACACTCACATAATTCTGCGAATCTTATTTGGACGGGGATATCGATGGTTCAGGACCTTTTATTAATCTGTGCGCATGGAGGAATTGGAGAGTGATGATTTTCTGAAAGAACCTCCGGCCGTGCCGTTGCCAATGGTAACGCAGCATCCAATGCCGCGTACGTACTGCATCTTCATGTGCCGTATATCGATCGCAAAGTGTCACGTGGTCTGCTCGCCTTCATTAACTGCATCGCTTTGGGTATTTTTTTTCTTTCTTTCGCTCAGACATTATATGGCTCTGTACTTGCCTAGCCTAGTATTTATACTATGAAGTTGACTAGGTAAATTACAACATAAAATCATTAAAATTATAAATTAAACCTAGGCATAAATAATAACTAAAATAACCTTAAATAAATTAAAATTAGGCCTAATGGTAAAATAAATTTTAGTAAATATTAAATTGGCTAACTGTAAATATGCAAGCTATAAGGCGGCCTAGGGATGCGAGTAGGCCTACTGAAATATTTCCTCAAAAAATGGAAACAAAAATGTTTCTCATCTAGTAAACAAATTAACTACCTTAATTAATCCGTATAATTTATGCTCCCTCCTCAAGTGACATATTTCAGTACATGTACCGTAGGTTTAAAGGCGGTTTATTGCACACAATAACTTTCCTGCGCTGTCTAAAAACAATATAAAATAAGGTAGTTCTACCCGTGACAGGACTACGTGAATGCACTCCTGTATGGTGGCCCCTTGGCAGCAATAAAAAAACTTCCTAAATAACTTTGAATAGGGCTTAAATATAAATTTCACAACAACATAAATTAAGAACTAACATTATATAGGCGTACCCGTAGTAAAAAAATATAATAAATTTAAATTAGTTAGAATTTGATACGTAAATTAGTAGCCTTACGAGTAACACTTTTATTTGCTTGTTGAAAAAAAATGTATATTTACAAAGCACGCAGTTGAAGAAAATCGACGTTGAGGATCATTTTGTTCTTGGGATTTTACTGCGCGGTTCCGTCGAACCACCATTTTCATACTCATCGTCGTCGTCGTCGTCGTTTTCTAAAAATGAAAACACAAATAAAGGTTACTATGGAATGCACTAGACGGATTCGATTTACATGCAAATAATTATGGACGTGATAAGTGTCCCTGGGAAGATTTTCGGTATAATTTGGGTTTACCAGCCACATCACCGATTGTTACCAAATTTTACCAGTCGACACAGTTGATGACGCTGAAAAAGATGCCACACTACCGGTTTGGCGGTCAGGTCTGCGAAAGCCAGAAAAAATTCGCAAAGTTTCAAATTTACATAGACCATAATGCTTATTTGAAAGTTTAAAATTTACATAGATTGCCATGCTAAATTCGAGTTGAGCTGTCGAGAACCTGATATAAAGGGGTTAAAAAGGAGCGGGGGTGCGGGCGCAGTAGCGCCCTCGCCAGAGCCCGCGGAATGGGGTTCAAGGGGTTAGCTTAGGGAAGGTTAGCTAACCCCGAGGGGGGGGGGGGCACAGACCCCCAAGGGGAGGGGGGGTCCCCCCGACTGTGGTTAACTAACCTTTTCTAAGCTATACCCCCCGACGAGCGGGACCTCACCCCCCACCCCGATTTTGTCATAGGAAATATATGGTAAGCTTATAAAATTCATAACAAAATTAAATAAGCCTGACCGCCAAACCGGAAGTGTGGCATCTTTTTCAGCGTCATCGATTGTGTCGACTGGTAATATTTGGTAACAATCGGTGATGTGGCTGGTAAACCCAAATTGTGCCAGATTTTCATGTGTCATATGTTTAGTTTGTTTACCATTGTCTTCGTCCCCTTGATCAATCACGGCTTTCAGACCATCAGGGTTCGCCTGCAAGGAGCTCTCCACAAGTTCGGTAAGTTTCGCGTTCACGGCTTGCTGAACGGCGACCAGCGCATTCACAATCGAACCGCGACTCGCGTCAACACTTCGCGACACGCTGAGCACAGTTTCGCCACCTTTTTTCAGCGAAATTTGTACAAAATCTTGCGATAACATTTCGCCTTCGACACGATCACGTTGCACTTTGCAGGGCGCGGCCATCTTTGATTTTTCTTTTTTCAATGAACTGTTGTCGTCATTAGCGCAAGTATGACGTCACAATTGGAACTATAAAATTTGATTAAAATAAAATATAAAAATATACAATAAAAATGTATAAAAAATAATTTGAAAGAAAAATCAAACCAAATAAAATTTGTTCTTTTTATTTGCATATTGTGACGTCAGACGTTACAATAAAATAGATGCAATGTACGGTACATGTACAAGTATACCCTAGATAACCTACATGTATAGATGCTATGCAGTTAAGCTTTGGTTTCAATTGCAGTGCATAACTGTGCATTAAGTATTTGTGACCAAATGATTGGTGATTAATGCACTATAATCACGCAAATCAATAACAACGATTAATTAAATTAATCAAAAATAATATCACATTAAACAGTTAAAGCTCAAAAGGTTAAAATAGGTGTGTGCAGGCACCAGGTATAAGCGTAAATAAAATAATACCGGTTCAAAGGTCATTGACACTGGGATCGTTCAATGCGGCGCTCATGGATTCGAAAGGACCATGCTTGTCTTTGATGACCCAGACATCGTCGATAACCTCGCCGTGCTGAAAGAAGCGAAACACAATTTATAAATAAACAATCCCTCTTAATTTCATTGATGCAAAATTAAAGTTAGTTGTTTCGCGCTCATACGTTTTCAGCCGAGATTTGCTGAAAGTGTAGATGCGTGGCATTGAAAACGTTCATGCGCGTGAAACCATAAGTTGTGCTTCTGAATCCCGTGTAAAATGGCGTGTCATCTGAAAACGGATCGTGTTCCTCCGAGCAGCCCTATTTAGTTTATGTTAATTTATAATAAAAAAAATTAAAACTCAAAATAACTCTTCTAGTAGCCTAAAATAAGAGATTTCCTGCTTCTCACAGCTGATCCAGTGGTGACGTGAACAGTCGCTTTGGGATTCGTGTAAGGTTCGTCCAAGCTACCGTTCAACACCTGAAAGTGGAAACCAGGTAGATTACACATTTTAAATTAGCTGTATTCGAAAGTTAAGCAAATAAAATCTCTTATTTTAAATTATAATGTATGCCAACCTCCCGATTGAAGATGGGCCACAGACGTTCGTACGAATGTTCGTGCGCCCAAATGGCTAAATCGACGCCATACTGATACAACAGTTGCTCCAGGCCGTACCATTTGAGTAAAGGTATTCCCACGCGCACCTACACAGTGACAAGCAAAAAAAAAAAACTAATTATAATTAGGCCAATTACAAATGCAAATGCTTAACAATACAAAATTAAATGCTGCTGAATGAAAATAGCTAACGATGCTGTCGTAGTCGACGCAGTCATCCGAATCATTGTTCGAGCAGTACATCGGTCGATGGCCGTACGTGATGATCCAAGGAGTGCGAGCTCTAGCTTCTGGTTCATTAGCCCGACGCAGATCCTCCTCCAGCCAGTGGTACTGACGCGGAATCTGCTTGAAACCGTATTGCGTGAAGAAGTAGAACTCGGTGGATAGAGCGATGAAATGAACCGGTCCGATGTCGAACGAGAAGAACATGTTGTCGTCCGAGTGGGGCATAGTGAATCGATTCTTGTAGTTGGAAAAATTACTGAAATTTAAAAAAAATGGATGAGCTAACCATATTTATAGGCCCTAAGTAAATTATAATATCACACGTTTACGCGACGCTAGTGTCGACTCAACTACGCCTGTTCGTGATTTCCCGCACAGACCATGTACGGCACATATGCTGCGATAGGTTGAATTTGCCGCATGAACTCGTCACCGACTCGCGATTCATCCGAATCCATGTCGTAAGCAAAGTCTCCTGCAAAGAATTAAAAAAAAAATGATGATGACGCCAAGGTAAAAAAATGTTGAATAGTAGCAGCAAAAAAACGCTAAAACTTACCAACGTGAATGATGGCGTCGTAGGCGTTGTGTTGCGTATCCTCCTGAAGGTAGGGCAAAGAGTGAGCGTTTGCGTTCCCCATGTCGCCGTAGACCGCAAATCGAGCACTCCAGTCGGTGCCTGGCGGACGTAGACTCACGAAAAAGAACAGTTCGCTCCATGCCCAATCGCTGCCACAATGATACCCTGTAGAATATGCCTACTATGTAAGACAAAAATCCAAACTAGATAAATGAATTTACATTGAAGTTCGTATACGTACAGTATCTCTTGTTCGGCGTCAGTCCAGTGAGCGTGACGCGATGAATCCACTGAGTCCGTCCCTCGATGCCGCCGTCAACGAAAAGCGTACTGCGTCCAAACGCCATGTTCTCGTCGATGCTCTCCAGTCCGTACTCGCAGATCGAAGAGTTGGTATCGTCGAACGTCGACCACGTAACCGTCATTCGCGTCGGATCATCTGAATAAGCATATAATTAAAGAGCACGCAAGGTACGATATTAATTTATTGTCTAACAGTCTATCGTAGCCTATAGGTCTACAAGTTTAATTTGTGCCCAAAATCATGCAGTTATTTACCTGGATATGATAAGTGAAGTTGTTCAGGTTGATGTCCATCCAAAGCTTGGACGCCACACAGAAAGAGTGAGCAGAAAAGGATCAGAGCTTGTGACCAGCACACCGTCATTGTTGCTTGCTTCGTTTTACTCTTTGTAATCATCTCAATTGTAGGCCGGCTGCAGAGTGCAGACGTGCAGAAGAATTTTCGTTAACTCGTCCAATGATGTTGCGTAACGTCCTTTGTAATGTTGTTCTTGTTGTTCGTTATAAGCACCGTACTGGCTGTAGGCCATACATACCGTATATCTGCACCAAGTAAACTGAAATGAATTAAAACAACCTTGAGAGCAACATATGGCGTGGACTCGCAAAATTAATTATCTAATTAGTATTTGCCAAGCAACACGCACATGTAGCCAATTAATATAACAAAGCATATATGTGATTAATGTGGAAATATATTGATTAGGCGCCAACTACTCTTATTACTTTAGGCCTATAAAGGAGTGCAGATTGTGATATAAAAGCTATGGGGTCGTTATAGGGCTATCACTATCCTTATAGAGGTTTAAGTTCGACTTTATATTTGGCAACCGCGTTATTGCGACAGTTGAAGTTCATGAGCCTGATAAAGTGATAAGGCCTAACATGTATGAAAAACAAAAACACCAAAAACTAAATTGCAAAAGGGGGTGAGTTGCTTTGATAGCGCGATAAAAAGTCAAAGATCAACATGATCCAACATGACAGAGGGCTAAAAATGACAGGAAATGAAATTCTCGCTTGAATGGGTACAGAACTATTAAAGCGGCTTTATCCAACAGGCATTTACCATTTTACCTCAATAATCATTAAAACCAAAAATTGCAATCTTGAAAATTTAACAATTTAGGACTGGTGGCGCCATCTATCGGCTGATTAGCGAAACTCGCATGAAAAAGCTTAATTCTTCTACTTTTGTGTTTTGTCACTTTGGCATTTCAAAGAAATTTTGTTTAAATAAATATTTTTAGTGAAATAATATTTTTCTGAAAAAAACGCATAATCCTTTCAGGCAAGAACAAATTAATTAATTCATTGAATTTCAAATAAAGAGAGCTAATGGAGCTCCAGTTGTTTAGTGTGGGCATAGCGCGCGCGCGCGCGCGCGCTCCTTGTATCATTTGTTATTGTCTGCCACTCCGAGTCGTGGGTTCGATCCCCACTGGCCCCTCCCTGGGTGTTGTATCGTTTGATTGTTCAGATTGGTTCTTCGGTCGGCTTTCGTAGCAATTTCCCAGTCATGTGGCTCATTTTCGTCAAAATTGATTTGAAAAGCCATAAAAAAATGAATGAATGAATGAATGAATAAATGTAAATAAATAAAATGGCGTCTTACGTGTAGGACTGTAGGCATACTGGAATCAAACCGCAGATGAAGAGCAAAAGATTTTTGTGCTGCAAATAAACCGGCAAATATTCACGGCGAACAATTTGCTTTCGTCTTGGTGACCTTTGTGAATTTGTAAGCACATAAACAGCAGCAGAACGCTAGAGGTTGGTGCGCGCGAGTCACTTTCCACGCCTAAGCCTAGCTGAAATTCGTGCAGTACGGTAGGCTAAAGGCGACAAGGCCTACTTGAGTGTCACTTTAATATGTATGTCGGAGACGTTTACAAAGCTGTACAAGCGATTGTTGTCGTTGGAAGGACGACGTGAAGCAGTCGTCCTTTCAATTCTGTGTTTTCAAACCCAGGGGGTTTGCGTATAACATTCTAAGCCTATAGGTATTGTAGCGATCATTGTAAATCTAAAATTATATACATTTAATTTTAAAGTTTACAATGATCGCTACAGATCTCTAGCGATCATTGTAAAAATTCATTTGTAACTTAAATGTATATATTTTTAGATCGCTACAGTGTAGGTTGTCCACTATAGACCTATACTGACACACCAGCTGGGCTATAAGGGCAGCTGGCCCCCTCGAAGATGAGTGACAACCATCACCTGGCCGTCAGTACCATCAGTACGCCGCAGTCATCGTCCACCGCAACGTCGTCGACGACGACGACGAGCCATCCGAGCGGCGAGATCGCGCACATTCACAAACTGTCCGAACACATCGGTTCACTGTGCTTCAACGACGACTACAGCGACGTCACACTCGTTGTTGAAGACACTCGCATCAGAGGTACATGTCAAATCTAAGAAATTACAAAATATGCAACTTTTGACTTAATTGATCTCTCCCATCTTATACTCAATTAAAGGACACAAAGTCATCCTTGCTGCTCAGAGCGAGTACTTCAGGTGCGTGACAATAAGTTAAACTAAAAAATACTATAGAAACTATAAAATAAACGTGATATGAAATGTTATTTAATATTAAATAAAATTTCATATTTAAGTCGCATGCAAATATAACCAATAATTGTTTATAAAATTAATGCAGGGCTCTTCTGTATGGAGGGATGAAAGAGAGCAACCAGATGGAAATAGAATTGAAAGGGACTTCACTGGATGCCTTCAAGATTCTA
>JAQIYI010000521.1:0-18117 GCA_034700265.1 Polyzonium germanicum | reverse complement strand
TCCCCCCCCCCCCCCGCTTTAAATCTTTGTTTTAATGTTGGTTTTTTTGCCTTTAACTCTCTGTTGTCCGTAAACGGTTTGTTGTTGTGCAGCCATGTTAGTTCCGGATGTGGGACACCGCGAACGCCGCACTCGAGTCTCAGCTTTTGTCCGGCCCGTGCCATCACGTTCGATAGAGGCTGAACGAAAACCGGTGATTCCAGTTGCTCAGCAACTGTATATTAAAAAAATAAGAATCAAATATGCAAATGTGATTTGGAATGGGCGCGTTTAATTATAAGGAAGTAAAAGCTTTAAGCACACGCACACACACCCTGAACGATTAGGTTGGCCGTGGACGAAGCCACGCCAGCTTTATTCGTAGCACGACAAGTGTATTTGGCAACATCATCCATGACCAATTGATGGAATCTTCAAAATATTAAAACGAGACTGCATTTAACACATATTTGAACACTACCACGTCACGTTCGTTACAACGTCACATACGTTACGTTACATACGTCAAAACGCGCAGGCTATACAAGTATACATTAGATATACCTTAGAACACAAGAGCCATTGTCGGAGGTGATGACGTAGTTGGGGGAGTCGTCGATGGAAATGTCGTTCTTCAACCAAGTGACAATTGGCGTCGGTTTTCCACTCACTTGGCACTCGAACTGGAACGCGTCGCCAACTTTGGCGACAGCTGGCTCCAACGGCTTCTCGAATTCCGGCGGAATTAGTTCTTCCGCTGCGTCTGAATTGACAATTCCAAGGATGGATAGTTACATACTGGGTGAACCCAGTAGGGTCAGAATTGGGGAGGGGCACCCCCTCGAATTCTCCAGGGGGGGGGAGTAGAAATTATGCAAGGAAAATATTGAAACCTAAAAAAGGCGGCAAAGATGCCGCAATTTCTAAAAGAAATTCCTCGCTAGCTTCGCTCGCTCGGATTTGAACCCCTAAGTTTTAAGTCTTATGGTAAATACGCCCCTGAATAGGCAGTTTGAAGACCAAATACACGTTATTGAATGCCATAAAGAAGAAAAATTAAGGAAATGTCTTACCTTTGACTGTTAGTCTGCCCCGAGTCTCGACAATTCCGGCAGCATTGCCGGCTTTGCAGATGAACGTTGCCGAATCCTCGGAGAAGGTCTCCTCGATGGTGAGCGTGCACAAGCCGGTGGCGTCGTCGAAGCTAGTCTTATAATCCGGATTGTTCATGATCGCGATGCCGTCTTTGAACCACTTGACGTCGGGCGTCGGAAATCCGGTGACGCGACAGTGAAACTTGAATTTCACTCCTTCCACAATCTCGGCATCTTCCAAAGGCACGATGAACTGAGGAGAAACGTGTCGCGGCAATTTGTCGACCAGAATCGGAGGACTGGCCGCAGGTCGGACGTCGTTGTCCGACGCGGGCAGTGGGACGGCCTCGCGGTTTTCGTGGATCTCTTTCACGTGGATCCTCTCGAAGACGTGCAGCGGTGTCGCTCTAGCTGCGGTCTCGGCGGCCCGACGCGCTTCGTCAGACGCCGCAGCTGCTGCTTTGGCATCGGCCGCTTCTGCCTTGGCGACGACCAAAGCGGCGTCCATTTCCTCCTGAGTAGAGGGCATAAACAAATAGTCATTTCCATCATCGAGTCCATATCGTCCATTGATCTATTTATTTTTGGAGAGGAACAAAATCATAAGCTTGCCTTCTCCTTTTGATATCTCTCAAACTGCACTTCGCTCGACTTCAAATTCGACGCTAAAGTGTTCAGTTCGTCGTTGATCACGGAAAACGAATCGAGCATTTCTCTGTTTTTCGTCGAAACGTCGTTCACTTTGATCGGTGATAAATTGCCTGATTAAATTAAGAGGTGATTTAATAGTTTAATTGTAAGAGCGAGCTAACCAACCAAAAGACTAGCCTATAAGCAAGCCCAACACGGTCTATCTGTCTGTCTTTCTGTTCGCACTTTAATATACATAACCAACTCCAGAAGGACCACGTGAAATTAGGCTGGAATCACTAATGACTTAGAGCCCTCTCTCTCTAATTGAAAAAAAATCCCAAAACAGGCTCTAATGACGTCATTTCTCCATTCTTTCTCAGCCTATTTTGGGATTATTTCAAGTCGAGGCAGGTCTAAAAGTCATTAGTGATTCCAACCTTAGTTTCATTCCATGCTAGTAGTCTATAGTTAATTTCATTTGCTAATTTCCTTAAAATTTAAGCCCTGCTGAGTTTGCACTTGATTTTAAAGGGGTGAGTCCGGTTAGCATTTTCGCGTTCCTCCACATGAAACCAACGAATAACGAAGTGATGGACTTCTGACGTCATCACCCATCCATTTAACATGCCGGTAGATAGGTAACGGGCATCACTTCGTGGTTCGTGGTCCCTTGGTTTCATGTCGAGTAACCTGGAGGAACCACGTGATCAATTGGTTAACATTCAACGTGTTTCAGACATGGTTGTGCCGGCGGCCACCCAACGACTCTGGATACCGAGGTTAGTGTACTGTGACGTACTTTTGTACCGGCACCAAATGCTCGTTGTACATATTTGTAAATAACTAGTAAACAATCTAAATTTTGGAGAAAAAAAAAAAGGAAAATTACGAAATTTGAATTTAAGAAAAAAATCTATGTAAAATTTCTGTTTTTTTTAAAGATTTTAATTGGAGCCCCCTTTAAATGTATTAAAGTGAGTGGGGATGCGACTCACCGTACAACAGTATTGATAGCGTTGATATTTTTCTCAGTCTCTCCTTTTGCTGAATTTGACCAGAACTCATGAATCGCTCCACTTCGTTGAGTAAGTTTCTCGCTTCCTGAGGATTGCGGCAACTGGTCGATTTTCGAGCAATCTGTATGAGCAACTTGTTACCTTCCTTGAAAAACTCCTCAGTCTTTTTTTAAGAAAAAAACAAAAGATATTAAAAATGACGAAATTATCGTTGGAAGTATACGCTCGAACTCGCCTCGTCGATGAGTTTGAAGTACTCGATGGACAAGTCAAGGAGCTTCCGGTTGTCAGATACTTGCGTGTGAAATGTACTCCATTTGTTCTGTAAATTTTCGATCTCGAATTTGATGTGCTGAGATTCCGAATGATTCGAAGATAACATCTTCTCAGCAGTGCTCGTGAATATCTGTATGCGTTGCTCCAAAAGCTAAACGAAACGCGTGCAGCAAAATAAAAAAAAATAAAAATCAATAACGATCAGAATTATTTTCTACCATCACCGACTAGGACACATGTGCTTTCTCACTTCGATTGTTTTCTCGAATTGAACGAACGCCTGGGACGTTGCTTTGGCTGCAGGCAGAGATTCTCCGTAGTTACCCTTGACGTTGGCCAAGTGAACAGACAGATCGTGGAGTTGGCAGTTGATCTGAAATATTAGAGAGAATAAAACCAGGCCTTTGACATTAAATCCGCACTCCGTGTCACACTTAGTATGCTTAAGGAATTGGAGTGGGATAGTTTGTCAAAACGATGGTCCGTCATGGACCTGAATCTGTTTAGAAAATAATCTCAGGTATTTGTCCCCCTCTGACTTCAAGTGTTATTCAACGCGCGTCTTATATCACTCAAAAAAGCTTCGGGAAATTTATGCACGTACTGATTCGTACCATTGGTCATTTTTTAATAGCCTAGGGTAATTAGACAATGGAATGATCTTCCAGAAACGCAGGTTGGCTTGTTTAATGCGACAATAGTTTGAAGTTATGGCTTTTGGTGTGATTTTGTTTATTTTTTTTCTGCCGGTTATGTTGTGTTTGAAGCGGTCAGATTGGTGGATTTTTGCTGTACTGGACTGAATAGTCCCTCCGCCATAGGCCCAATTTGGCTGCTCGCAGAGCATTAATTATAATTATAATTTGGCGTTTTCATGAAATTGTTCTTTCGAACGCATACAAACATGGAATCGATTGGTTGAGGTGAAATTTGATCTGAAAAAATTATATAAATTAAGGATAAATAATAATAAATATAATAAATAAATATAATAAAAATAATAAAGAAATTAAGGATGGGAAAAAAAAACATTAGATGCACATGGTGCCGTTATATGAGTTATACTATACTCGCTCGAATTTAAAGGGCAAGCGACAAGAAGTTTGACTTTATTAGTTTTAGGTTTTTCAAATCACTTAATTTTTAAACATACTGGTAATATTTTTTTTGTAATTTTAGATTTTTTTTTTTTGTAAAAATAATGTCTTTTTTTTTGTATTTATTTGACTTCAGGTAAACGATATGCGCTTCACGTGGCGCACATCATGCGCCTTCGATCGTAGACCTTAATGGAATAATGCCGGGGCTTTAGGTCCTCCAATATTCAAAATGGCGCCTCCGGAGAGAGAAGTTGATAGCGCGTTTGATTCAGCGTAAAAAAATGAACAGAACGCGATAAAATAAGTATATTATCGAGGAATGTCGTCGAATAAGGTTTTCCATCGAAAGATGGGTGAATTTTTGCTTTGAACATCGGTGTCGCTTCCCCTTTAAATAGTATCATGCACTACTAGCCTAGTTACGTAGGCCTACTTGTCTCAAGTCTTGATTGAATTGACACAGTTGGAGATGCTGCTCCAAGTGACGTCGATGTTCTCGCCAAGACGACTCCCAATGTTGCTGAATCAAATCCAGAACTTGATTAAGTTTCGCTTCGTCATGTTTCGCTGCCACTTCCGGTTCCTGGTTTAAAAAACCATAATTTAATTAATGTATTTATATTAGGCTATGCGTATCACATCGCCTCTCTTGCTCTCAAGTGACGACGAACTCTCGCATGAACTCACACGATATTCACGTGCCATTTGAGTCTGCTGGTTCTTCGCTCTGCTCGAACAGTTAATCAAGCCAGTGGAGAAGCATAAATATACAAACCAGTTCCCGGATCTTTGCAACGATCGGAGTCTTCTCGTTAGCTGTAAAGCGAAACAGTTCCAATACAGCATGCTTGCTGGCTTCGTGCTCCTTGAACAAAACCTCCACGCTGTTCACGTCAGTTGGCAACGTGCTTGAAGTGTATTGCACTTCCAATTTCTCGACCATTTTCTCCAGCTGTAAGCACACGTACCGCGCCATTGTGTATAAGAATTGTGTCCATTATACTGACAGCGCATATTACAACAACGACGACGACGACGACGACGACGACTTACCTCTAAAATCTTCTTGAAGTAAGCAACAAGCATGTTCAGCAGTATTTGGTACTCCATAATTCGAGCGTGAAGTCTCTGCGAGACTGACGTCAACTCTAACGACAGATTTTCCTTCTCCACTTGTGGATCGCCTTGCAACGACAATGACTCCATGGCCTTCATCTGAGAGTCAAGCTCAGCGTGAGCTCTCTTAGTTACGCCAAATGAAACAATTGAAAATATACAGTAAGTTATTTTGTTTTAGATTAGCGCTCTTAATGGAACAATGTCAATTACTTTTGTATTTTGAGGATAATGCTAGGATTTCGGAGTCAACAGGTCCTGTGGACCTAATTACAGACCCCTAGGCTCGAGCAGTCAAACCAAAAGACAAGACAAACACCCAAGGGATACAGGAAATAATCGGACCCCTAACACCCATTGGTCAGGAGTAGAAGCGAGCTCTAACCAACTGAGCCACGGCAGGAATAAGTAAAACCATTGACATTGCCCACTCATGAATTGTCGTTTGACAATCGCACCTTGATGTTTGGCACGAACGTGTCCAACTTCCTCTCCAGATCCCAGATTATCGATTGGACGTTCATGACGTTGCCCGATACGACCGGATACAAGTCAACCTCGATGGTGGTTATCCACTGCATTGACTGGTTGCACAGACAAAGATGATTTATAAAGAGACACATTTAAAAGACTACTACAGGGCTATTCAAGATCTGTTTGACGGTTTTTTATTGGCTTATTTGATTTTAATTATTAATTTACCGGTACCAATAAAAAAAATTAAATTCAAAGAAAAAAATCGTTTTTTACTCAACTTTCCTAAATTTAGTATTTTCCCGCCATATGTCACGTGACTGTTCGGGGCGCTAAACTTCCGGAAAACGCCTAGAGCGTTATCTAGTAGCGTCTTTTGTAAATGGTGCCCTGAGATTGTTTTGCGCCAAAATTGAATCCGTCGTCAGAGTCGTCTGCTGGTTCAAATATAATTTCTTGCATGTTTGGTTGAAAATATTTGCGAAAGAGGGTGGGAGAAAAAGTGATGGAGTTCAATTGATTCAGATTTTTTCAAACAGATCTTGAATATCACTTTAAGGAAAAGTCTTTGCTTATATTTGCAATATCCATGTTGCCTACCTTGCGGATGTTTGTCGCGTTTGTCTCCCAGAGCATCTGAATTTCTTTGTTTTGTGTCGTCTGCACTTTGTAGTTTTCTTTCATGTGGCCCAAGTGAGACATTCTGGTTTCAAAGTGCTCCAGCAGAGTTTCCACGCATAGAATTGCACGTTGAACGTCCAGATACGGATCTTTGCTCTTGAAAAAGTCAAATAGGGATCGATGCGTTTTAAATTTATTATCGACGTTGAATTGAATTTCATATTTATGGTTGTTATGAGTGATTGAATATGCATAATTTGCATATGTATCGATTTTTACCCTTTTTGCATCGGTGATGAAGTTCTTGCCGGTGTTTTTCATCTGCAGCGAACTCTGCTGAATTGTGAGCCATTTTTCCTCGAGGTCGAATGTCGTGGATGCGGTGGCTGACTCCGAACCGTCTCTCAGTGCGAACAAATTGTTCTCGAAGGAATCCAATTCGTTGGCAAGCTTTGTCGAAAGAGTATTTTGTTACTGTTTATCAGCTGATTTCATAAGAAAGAATTTTTTATGTTGGATGGGTTACCTGAACTGTCAGTCGATGAAAGTTGAAATACAATCGACTCAGTGTGATTCGACTTTCCAAATGCGTGTTCACTTCTATCCAGCAGGTCCTCAGTCTTTCCATCGTCTCGTCGATTTCGGAAACGTCGTCCGGAGCCGATCTCAGAAGGTTCGGAATCGAGCGAAATACGGCGTCCACTTCTGGTCCCTTGTTCTTAGAACGAAAACCACGTCAATGCAGACTTTAATACCGTACTTTTATTTTTGTTATCAACTAATTAATCTTTTATTTAATTTTGGAATAAAATTGAAACATCACTAACTAGAACGTCTTTAAGAAGCATCTCATGCCTCTGCAGAAAATCTTTAGCCATTGCCAACACGCTGCCCATGTCCCGATGACCCTTTAGGAAATTCTCTCCATTGTTCACAATCCACATGTAAAGCTAGCAAAGAAGAATTTATTTCACTGGATTAATTTATTTCAACACAATTAGCACTTGTTCCCATGTACCAGTCAAAATAACCGATTTTCAAAACAACAAATCACTGTTCGTTCGATCAAGCACAAGCTGATAGGATAATATCAATGAAATGTTTTAAAAATTATTTCGTCCCTTTCATTTTTGCGCTCAATCAAAATAATCAAATACGTTGCGCGATTTCCGCATGGAAGCCGCCATCTTTATTTTAGCGTACCATCGATTCCGGTTTTATTGCATTAAGGCTACCATCGAAGGCGTATGACGTGTGTCACGTGAGACGCCAGAGTCAGAGTCTAGTGAGAGTGTGTCATATGACGCATCTCGATTAAGCACATATATGGTCCGCCATTTTATTTCAAATAAATACTAAAATACACATTTAGATTGCGGAAAAAAGCTAAAATTTCTCAAAATATTTTCTTTACTAAATGTAATAGTGATTGGAAAAGTGCAAAACTAGAAAAGTCAAAATGATTGTCGCTTCCCATTTAAGTGTCACGATTATCACCCAAGTGTGAAACTTTATTTATTTTATTAAATCAACTTACATTGTTGAACGTGTTTTGAAACGTCTTCAAGGCATCGGACTTTTGGACATTTTCTTGTTTGGCCGCAGATAAAAAGGTTTCAAGTTTTTGTCGTCGTTCTTCGAGTTCGTTTATCTAAACAAGCGTTTTAAAAGTTTTTATTTCTTCTAGGCCTAGACTATTGTGATTTACATCTTGGCGCATAATTCTGAATATAAATGAAAATTGGGAATGCTTGAATGAGTGACTCACAGTTCGTTGAACCCCTTGCGTTCCTGTCGTTGTTTTTCCTGTTCCGGCGTTGGCTTTCTCCAGCAAAGCGTGTCCTTCTTGCAGGGCCGGTGTCACCATGTCCTCCACGACGCGAGCAAGCTGAGCGTAGCCACAGGACGGATCACTCGTGGCCAACTGTACGTCGATTTGGTCGAGCTTCGTGAGAGCCTGAAATAATTAGTCATTTAATTACCCGTATAATAATTATTAGGGCTATATAATCAATAATTGATATATAATAATTAAATTAGTATTTAATAATACCGTATTTATTTGCTACGCTGATATGTAAGCTTAATCAATATTATTATTTATAATTAATTAGAATGAAATGATGATTATTATTCTTGCGGCTAATGTGGTGGCGTATACCGTTTGTGCGGATCTAAAGAATGAGATGGCCATGTCCAAAAGACGAAGCCGGTTGTCCACTCTGTCCGCAAATTCAGAACAGCTGTCAAGAAGCGCGTACGTCTTGCTCTCGGCCTGCGCGCTTGCGTGGTGTCCTGCACTCGTGAGTTGCTCGGCCGTACGAAGTAGTCGGATCGCACGGTCTTGTACTTGCTGTTGGGAAGCAAAAAATGACCAAAAAATAAACCAACTCTGTATAGCAAATTATGCTTCAAATTCCCAAACAAGAATCTTTCTTTTTAATAACATGGATATTCGATAATTGGATACCGGTATGTCATTTTTTTTTTTTTTTGCAATGAAACTTCCAAAATTATTTAAATATATGTACATTGCACAATTTTATATGTAAATCTTTGTTCTTATTTAATGAATTTTATTTTAATTTTTTAAATTAATAAATGAAACAATTTTTAATTTAACTAAATAGTAATTACAGTACGGTAACTAAATTTCAATCGATCTACAGATGTACGCTCGTAAATAGTTACCTTTTACCGTGCTGTAATTAAGTTACCGGTAAGTTTTTTTTACATAATGGAATTTAAATTTATTGAATTTTTTAATAGAAAAAAATGTTAAAGCAATATCTTTTTAGTACAAAAACATATTTGACGCTCTGTACAAAGACATAATTTAATAAGATCATAATTTATATTTCAAAACAGCATCAAACAGTCTCTCCCAAAACGCATAATTTGGTTTATTTATCAATGGCAGTCTTATTTTACCTTAGTTTCTGTTTGTGTTTTTCCACATTCGTGATGCATAATTTCAGCGCTAGCAGAAGAATCGCCTAGATTTGTCTCCCTCGAGAATTCTCCACTTTTTTTCTGCAGCCACTCTTGAATCTTTAAATCAATGATGAAAGAGTAATGGATGAAGATTTAATTGTTCTGAGATACGTATAACTACATGCTCGGTTAGATGTACCGGAATATGCACAAATTTATATACATGTAAGATGGATATCAAAGCTCAAATTAAAAAGCAATAAAATGCAGGCGGCATAGATTGGATATTAATTGAACAACATAACGTGTTTACGCTAGGAACAATTTAAAAATTGTATTAATTTTATCGTGTCATATTTCCTTAGTTTTTGCTCCGGCGTCAATAAATTCATACGCGAGCTCGTTTAAATGCCCGAATTTATATACCTTTGCGACATCACTGTAGAGCAAACATAATTGCAGGCACTCTTCGATGGTCTGCTTGTGCTTGGACCAAAGTTCCTCGAAACGACGTCGACGATCGTGCAAAGATTCTAGTAGTTGCTCCACTTGAAAAATAGCTTATAGAGGAGGATAAAAAAATGGCAATTTATTTTCGGCAAACCTAATTCAATTTATTTTGAAAAAAAAAAAGAAATTCCAATTTATTTATTTTCGAAAAATAAAAAGTACATAAAACTACGTGCTCTGAAAATGGCTGCCTATAAGCTCGTGACGTAGAAACTTGATCAAAAAGATCAAAGGAATTTTGAAGCGTGCGTGATCTCCTGCATATCTTTATATTCTGACATGTGATGTCGCTCGGACTATTAGTGGCGTGAGAATGCAACTAGCCTAGTTACCTGAGTTTGCAGACTGGCGTAGATGGGCCGGCCTCGCGTCTCCTGTTCCTCGAGAGGCGACCACGCGCAACCGCTCCAGAAGCAACTGAGCCTCGTTGAGCGAGTGCATCGATGCTTCCAGGATTCCTATGCAATGGGAATTATTATAATTAGGCCTACGAATATTTCATTAGAATTGAATTATTTTAATTTTCTTATGAAACTCTTTTTTGCACACCTTTCTTCATATCGTGGTGTTGCTGCAAACTTTTGCGCAGAAGTTCGGCGTCGGACGGCAGAATGGCTTCCTTGCACTCTTTTTCACCCTTTTCCAGCCTGTCTGAAAACTGTCCAAGGTAGACACCAAAAAAAAATCGTTTTATTTATCGCATGCACTGCGCGTGATAACACGTCCAACGTGGATTCTAGGCTGACTTCGACATATGCAAGTTCCGTTAGTTCGGTTAGTCGATCAGTACGAGGGAAATGTAGATTCACCTCTTTGGCACGTTGATGGAAGGCGACGGCCTGTTCCAGAATTTGTTTCCGGTGTTCCAGCTGGTTGTTGAGATCTTTCCAAGCCAGTCCGAGCGATTCAGCCATTGCGGCGTACACTTCGGCTTTCGGTTTCTGAGTCGAGATCAGCTGGTCCGCTTGGTTCAGGAGTTCCTCGACCGGACTTTGTTTGCCCTGAACATCCACACGTTAAATTCCAATTAATTACTATACACATACCGACTAGCCGAAATAATTATGACCTGCTTTAATATCAACGAATAATTCACACAATTGAAGTGATTATTATCAAGCTTAACCAATATATTTCAATTTTTTTGTCTGTATGCTATCAATGATTGCCTGTCTTTCAAGGGGCTCATTGAAATGGACATTTGTGTTTGACTAAGCTTTAATTAGTCGTTGACTTTACTAGGAATAGTAGTCCTATTTAACCATTTTAGTAACAATAAGTAGTAAACTTGTTCACCGCGTGTCCCAAACAACTTTGACAGTTTTTTAACAGAGCTACATGTAGTTATGTACTCTCCATTGTTAAAAGATACAAAAAAATTAGCAAATCCTGATTCCATTTTCCTTTAAGAAAACTTAACTCAGTTCCAATTTGGCAAACAATCAAGACTCCAGCGATCGCTTTTCTAGAGCTCGAAGTTTCAAAATTAGCGTCTTCTAAGGTGACTTGCACTGGTTATAGGCCTATTTTAAATTTATATACCTTCAAACTTATGTGCTACAAAACTCTCCAAATTAACCAAAATTAAACCCAAATCACTAATTCACTTTAGGTTTATGCAATTTATATGCGTAACCTACCCTATGTGTAGGCCTATGTGCGCTTCAACTTTCACTCGCTCTGAAGTTTTTTTTCTCCATTTTTTATGGAGCTCTCTCAAAAATCGGCTTTAAGGATTTTCAAAACAAAATCTCACTGTTCGTTCGATCAACCATCATCATTTAATAACACATTATTCATGAAAATAATTTTAATTATCGTATTTGTTTTATTTTTACGCGCAATCAAACATGGTACGCGAAAACAGCATAGGACGCCGCCATCTTCATTTGAGCGGACCATCGATTCCAGTTTTATTTCATTAATTAGGCTCAACGATCGAACACGCTTGAGGTGTGTGACGTACTCACGTGACATGTCAGATTCTGTGTGTGTGTGAATTATGTGGCGCATCTCGATTAAGCACATATCGTTTACCGGAAGTGATCGTTTGCTACTTTATTTCACATAAATTCTAAAAATGTTGTAAAAACTGTTGCCAAAACCTAACTAATAAAGTGATCGGGGAAAACCTAAAATTGGCACATTAAAAATATGTGGCAATAAAAGATTAAATCTTTTTTATTAATAAATAATAATCATGCTAACTCACTAATTACTCGTACCGTACTACTGTTAAATCGTTCATTTTCCATAAAATCTAGTAAATTAATTCAGAGCGGAATAATTTGTAACGTTTGATATTGGCCTACATTTAAATCCAACCGTTACGATCGCAACGTTATTTAACTTCTTTGACACCCAAACAAAAAATTGTGTGAATGTGGTGCCTTACTCAATACTGTCAATAGGCCTATAGTCTTTGATGACCATGACCCAATTAGAAATTAATGCATATTATGCGTCCTTGATGACATTTTCAATTAATTCATCTCTTATTTCAGTTATAAAATTAGAAATTAATTCATATTAGGCCTACATGTGTTCTTGATCACTTGATTATATTTTAAATTAATTCATCTCTTATTGCAGCTATGAATGATGATAAAAAAATGTCTTGTTTCACCAAGCGAAGGTTGGGGAGTTTAATTTAAAACAGAATGACTTAACAGTTGTTAGTTCTATGCTTGTTAAAACTTATGGTCGAACCTCTCTAAACAAGTTTTGTGGGAGTTAATTTATTCCAAACTTTATCATCGAGGGCAAAAGAAAAGGTTTCAGGCTTATGAAATTAAAAACAGTTACGAAATCAACTGGGTGTTGAAGAGTGTGAAATTAACAACGACTAACGTCCGTTGGTTATTTTATTATTAATGATCATCAAGCTGGAAGGCGAAATCAGCACAAACATCGTGTTTGCGGATAGACGAAACGTGTAGGCTTAATTAATATATAATTAATGGGCCCTTAAACTCAGTAGTTTCAAGATAAGATTCAGATTTGTGTAGGTATAATTGCATACATTTTGCAATTCAAATGGCGTGAATTTCTTGAAGGTAATTAGGATACCGGGACTGTACAAACACGAAATAAATTACATTATTGCACCTTTTTTTGGCCATTTGCACCATTCCAGTGAAATTTGCGCTCAAAATTTCAATATTTCTAACAAATACAATTTTAAACTAAATAGTCAGATAAACTGATGAATTTTTTTTTCCTTTTTGACAAAATTTTGTGCACTTTTTCTTTACCTTTTTCCTAAATTCAGCAGTTTTTTGGTTTTTTGACACCTTTTTTCGTTTCTTTTTGCACATTTTTATCCGGTCCTTAGGGATGACAATTTAATTAATTACCGGTATACACTTATTTTATTACAATTTTTTCAGCACACATCATACTTGTAAAAACGGCTGACAAGAGCGGATGCACGCTCGCCACATGAAAGAGATTAGGGTCAAAAAAGTGTGGCAAAAGTGCGATAACGCTAATGACTTCATATTATTATGTAATTTCAAAGTCAACGACACCCAAATATTCTAATGAAAACACATTCATGTAAGGACAACAGCATACGCTCGTAATTAATTCCGACGCTTGTTTAACCAAATTAATTTTGTCTTTCATTTTATGCCAACATCTGTTTTAACTAAAGTAGGCCTCTGCAAGTAGTACGGTAAGTTTGTAGACGAAAACGCACACCAGCCCGGAAGCTAAGAGGAGCTCGATTTCCAAGCGGTTGTTAAGAGCTGTTACCAAATTTGGAAAGCCAAAAAGGGCAACATGGAACCGATACGATTGTTGTTCGCTTAAGAGTTTCAGTTGGCACTTTTCAGATCCTATCGGATATCCGCACAGAAACTTAAAGTTGGATCATAAATAATTAAAGGGATACGGTAAGGTATTAAGAATGAGTTTTGCGTTTTTGATGGGTCCATTCGATTTAATTTATCTTACCTAGAAAAGGATTTAAAAACATTTAATTTCCCCTCGAGTGGCAATTATCTTGCACCGATGCGGGGGATATTCTCTCACGGTTCACCCCCTTGAATTCAACACTGTCACTAATCCAATTGGCTAATCAGGTTGAAAAGATATTATTAGATATCTGATTGGCCAAAAATCAAAAGCTTGCACTTTTAAGTCTTTGGATGATCCTCATTTGATGCGCGTCTTTTTAATTAGTTAATTGACAAGTTCTACTTGTAAACTACATTCAATTAAAATACGTGGCACGTAATAAAGTTTGACTTATCAATTCTAGTGCACGCCTAGTTATACAGTAGTGATTACGAGTATCATAAAGATAACACAGATTTATATAATACAAAGTGTAGTCGCTCATCTGGCTAACTTCAAACTTGACTGGAATCTTAAACAAGAAATCGTCATAACATTTGATTGTTTCTTAGAATTAAATTTCAATTTTTTTTTTCAAGCTGGACATCCAAAACTAGCATTTTTTTAAAAAAAAGAATTCCCCACTAATTAATCAGCATCTTTGACAACGATGCTGTCATATTTGTGTTTATGACCTGGACATACATGTACACGTGTATGTTGTGTGTCGCGTCTTTTTTGTATGAGCGATCGATGCAATGAGTTACCCGTTTGTCCTAGTAGGGTGGACAAACGACATAGAGGTAAACGACATGTCGTTGGGGCGAACAGGTAAACTGTCACATGACAATGCGAATCATTTTCAATTAAGAAGTGTTTGTTGACACCGGTGAATCCACCCGCCAGGAGGGGCTTCCTAGGGGAATACCAGGGCTTCACATGGTGCTGCACTAGTCTATATTTTGCACCTTAAAGGGGAAGCCACATTAAGTTTTAACTTTTCTTAGCTTTAGCTTTTCCTGGTCACTTAACTTTTTAGGCCTAAAGAAATTATTTAAGAGTAATTTTAGCTGTTTTCAGCAATCAAAATGTTCATTTTTATCTTTTATTTGAAATAAAATAGCAGACCATCACCTCCATAAATGATATCTGCTTCATCGAGATGCGTCAGATGCGTCTCTGGCGTACGTCCACGTGACACATGTCATGTTCCTTCGATCGTACATCTTAAAGGGTAAACCACATCGATTTTCAAAACAAAAACTCACCGTTATTCTGATGAAACACCTTATTAGACGATATTCCAGGGTAATATTTTTATTTTATGTCGTTCCTTTCATTTTTATACGCTGAATCAAACGCGCTTCAATTTCTCTTACGGGCGGCGCCATTTTTGAATACGGAGCCCTGTATCTGAAGCTCCGATTTTATTCCATTAAGTCTACGACCGAACGCTCATGACGTGTGCCACGTAAGACGGCAGAGAGTGCCACGCGGGACGCCAGAGAGTGTCACGTGGCGTATATCGATGAAGCAGATAACGTTTACCCGAAGTGAGGATAGGTTACTTTATTTCTAATACGTAAATGCTAAAAAATATGCATTTCTATTGTACAAATATTCTAAAACTACAAAAAATAGTATCTTCAAGATTAAAGAGATTTGAAAAACCTAAAACTAAAAAAAGTAGAAACTTATTGTTGCCCCCTTTAAAGTAATAAAACCCCGGGGCTCCCGGTCTGATAAATTCAAAATGGCGCCTCCCATGCGTGAAATTGAAAGCGCGTTTGATTGAGGGTTGAAACTTAAAAGGGCGAGATAAAATTAAATATAATCGTCAATATACCGGTAGTCGTACGAACGAATGGTGAGTTTTTGTTTTGAAAATTGGTGACACTTCCCCTTTAAATGTGTTTTTTTCAAAAAAATTCATAACACAACTTTATGAGTTAAACTTTTGATGTTTTTTTGAAACAGGGATTTAAAATATGTCGGGTGTTGGAAAAAATTAAAAGCTCTATGCTTCCAAATGGAATCCTGAATTTTCCGTAGGAAACATTGAAGGGGGGAGGTAGTTTGCCCACTTCCAGGTTAAATTACCTGCAATTTGATGAGAACCTCCTCGTGCTGACGCTGGTAGTCGAGGGCTTCATCCAAGGTGGAACCGACCCGACACAGGTCCGGCTCCATCTCCAGAATTTCCAATTGGAGCTCTTCCTTGCTCTGAAATTAAAACACAAAATTAAAATCAAATATTCGTACACACATTGGCAGAAACCGATCATTTAAATCGAAAACAGTTTTCGGTTTCAGTATGTCTGAGATAGAAACTTCAGAAAGTTCGGATTCTGAGCAAAATTCGGTTCATGACGTCGGTCTCACGTGACGTGCATCAGCCAATGAGAATTTACGATTCAGAATATCGATATTTTAGCGCGAAATACCGATGACTCCGAAGGGAGCCGTTATTTAAAATCTGTCCCCGATGCTGAATCGAAATTTATTTTTCATCCACAAACCGGTGAACGTTGGAAACTGAAGCTGAAAACTATAAACTGAAACTGAATTTTGTAAGGCCGAATTTGGTTTCGGTTTCAGTAAAACTATCATATTCTAACAAGTCTGTGCATGTCGATTAGGATGCTCTATACAGCAGTTATAGAGCATCTTTGGTGCATGTTGACCGCGGAGCCGTCCAGAAACCCCCAAAGTGAAATGGGTTAACAGCTTCGGCATGCAAGCATGCGAAATGCACTAGTGCTATTGCAGCGATGGTATCAGGACATTGCTTTCAAAGGGCACAAATATAGATCATCCAGGAATAGACGCGTGAGAAACATTCTCGGCCAAATATATTTCTTGATGGTGAAGTCTTTTTTTATTTATAGCGAGAAATTACTACACATTACAAACACCATTTCTCATCATCCATTCATCATAGATTTATTTTTTGCTTGGCTAATTTTCTTCTAGCTGCGCATCCCTACACTCCTAAATTCATGTAGGCCTAATAGGCCTACATGAATTTAGGAGTGTAGCCTGGCCTGTGCACTGAACTAAAAGTGGTTCATGCAAAGCGAGCTCATTAGCAACTGTGAAAATGTCCATATTAAGAGATCAGCATGAAATGCTGTCACTTCTGCCATGAATTGTTGATGAAACGACCATTTTAATAGGCTCGCAATATGCCCATGGAAGTGATGAAACGTCTCCGAAAAATAGGTGGACAACCTTTTTGCAACGAGGGCCAAATACATCCGTACAAAACGCCACTTTGAAACTGGCGCTAACGCGTTGGTCATAATGTCATAATTTTGGCTATATAAAACACCATGTAAATCGGAAATCAGCGTCGTCTGCTATCCGCCATTAAAAGTAAACTTGGCATTGAGCAGCTGCAAAGAAAGGGAACCATGGTCGCGATTTTATTGCATAGAACGCCGCGGCTTTCCTATTAGCGAAAATGTGAAGCCTACAAAATATTACATGGTGTTATACACCATCTACTTGAATGTAACTTGAACGCGACGTGAGGCTCATCTCAAGTCTAGTCTAATTCATGTCACGATTTAGTTCGATTCTATGCTGCAGTAGGCCTATGGAGTATACTTGAACGTGGCTATAACCTTGTAGACACCTTATAGACCTTATTAGGGAACAAAATCCGTGACTTGGGACTAGAATTAAGTTTAGCTTGTTTCAAGTAGTGCTTGAATATTTGTCAAGAGGTCGACGGGCGCATTAATTGGTAGTTAGGTCACTTCACTCCATAGGACAATTAAATATTGATATAATAATTGTAGAAATCTTGTAGAAAGTTGCAATTGAATATTTTTTTTAAATTACAAACTCAAATAATCCTAGTGAATTACAATGGTATAATTATTATAAACTGAACATACGGGCCGAATTTTAGCTCGCGGGCCACCTAGTTACCCATGCGGCCATGGCTGGTTTACGGTGTGGATCGAGGGCGTGAAGTATATATGGAAGAAAAAAAAATCACTATCAAAGTACTTTTGCAAATAAGGTTTGAAATGAAGCCAGAGCAGTTGTCTATGTGGGCGGATCATTAAATGGTGAGGGTAGGCTAGTTAACGAGTCGAGTTTTATGCAATCCTCTCTGAAACAACCCACGACTGGAACGAGGACAAGGGAAGGAAATACAATTTTATCCAAAAATATATAGCCCTATAGTAAAAATGCCTACATATACAATTTAAAGGGGTGTAATTTCAAGAAAAGATAAAAATATAAGCTTATAAATTATTATTAATTGTTTAATTATTATTTACAAATATTTCCAACTATATCAAGAGATCCTCTATCGATGCAATTAATTGTTAGGTAGGATATGTGAGTCATCATGACGTTATGGCGTTGAGTGCGCGTCATTCCTGCACGCGAGTTTTTAAAGTGATACAATTTTAAAGGGGAAGCGACAAGAAGTTTGACCTGTTTTAGTTTTATGTTTTTAAAATCACTATTTTTTTTTGGCCTAGACCTAATTTTAGAAATTTTTTT
>JAQIYI010000520.1:0-18137 GCA_034700265.1 Polyzonium germanicum | reverse complement strand
ACCAAACCAAAAAACCACATTTTTTTTTTTTTTTTTTTTTGGTTTTTTCCAGCCCTAAGTGTAAACTACATGATACAGTTGATACTATTCTTCATAGCCATGATTAAACGTGAATAAGATAATTTTAGAATTGATAGCACTATTGCTTGTCTTGGGTATTGATTTCCTGTAGTCAGCTTCACGCATGAGAAATTGTATCAATTGTATTAAACATGATTAATTGAATGAAACATGATTAATTGAATTAAACATGATTAATTGAATTAAACATGATTAATTGAATTAAACATGATTAATTGAATTAAACATGATTAATTCAATTAAACACGATCAATTGAATTAAACACGATTAATTGAATTAAACATGATTAATTGAATTAAACATGATTATTTGAATTAAACATGATTGATTGAATTAAACATGATTAATTCAATTAAATTGAATTAAACATGATTAATTGAATTATATTTAAAATAGCCTTATTGTGATGGCATTCAAATAAATTAATAAATGCACATGCTATCGATAAGACGTGCCCGAAGCTGAGACTTAAGTCATTGTCAAGAACATGTAGCAACCTAAGTACGGAGGGGAACAATAGAATAAAAGCTACGAGTGTTATTTTTTTTATTGATAAAAAAACAGGTATCAATGAGATACGAGGAGAGTTTATCCATCGGGAGCTATTACAACATTGGCACGAGGGCAGGAAATGACTCGAGCTAATTGTTTTCGCCATCTTTGAATTTTGATATTACAAAAGTTTCAAACTTTAAAGTTTAAACCACCAGAATTTTCCAGAGTTGGAAGATCGTCTTACTTTTGCCAAGACTGCCAGACAATATATTACAATTTACAAGAGGCTAGACGAGAAAGAGGAGCACGTGAGTGATCGTGTGTCCATCCATCGTTGACACTTGATTAATTAATCCCCAGTTATCTTATATAATACGTGTTATCATGATGAGTTCAAGACAAGAAATCTAGAATTCTACCAGTTACTTCCAGAATAGTGCATGTGTTATTTTTACAACAGCTTAAGGTTACAAAGGACACTTAAACAGATGTAATGCTCTTTATTTATAGACGCGATGCTTAAATCTTAGGTTGGTATATATAATTAACTAGTTATAAACCTCCAGACTGACCGAAGCCAAGATTAATTGCCTTTAAATTTCATTACCAAACACGTGACGTGATCCGACGTATTCTTATGTAGGCCTAATACGCCTACATAATAATGCAACTCAAATGGAATTTCTCGTTCTTGGCTTTAGCCAGTCTTAATTGAGTCAGGACAATGGTATATACGTTTGGTGTTTCCAGTTACTCAAACCTTCCTCAAGTCTGAGTATAGCCATGGTTTCACATGGAGGAATTAATTTTGCCGCAATTTATCGCTAAATTCGCATGCAACTCTTGAAAATCACTTGACTACACTGGTATACTTGACTATTAGTGGTCAAATGTGCTCATGTGTGATTAGTCTGCATGTGAATTTAACGGAAGTTCGCATGCGAATTTAACGAAAAATCCTTAGCAAACAAATCGTCCACGTGAAACCATTCAAACAATACTTGAGCTCTTTTTACCGGTCTCAGCTAGTACGGTACATGCCCATTAGACAATGCACGAAGTCAGAGGAATGACTGGGTGGGAAGGTCAACAACAAGACAAACTTGACCTTAAGGGCCTATATTTTTTGACACTTAAGATAATTGTGTTTGAAATGGGTGACAAATAACGGGCCTAATCAAATGTGGTAACTAAAAAAAATTAAATGTCATGATTCTAAACTTGACAAGGTTCGTGTGATTGGAATTTAAACACCTCATAAATCTGACTCAAATCTAGAATCGTGACATTTAAATACAATGAGCTTGCTCATGTCTTACTTGCTTACTAATTTTATTGCACGCAATCAAATAAAAATACATTTGATTTGAAACTCAACTTTATAAATAAACAATTTAAATAACTAATTTAATTAAATTATACTATCTACTGTACATTAATACTCTATACTAACGTCTAATCTACAGGTGAGTACATCTGTGTTTCAATCGATGACAGTCACTGGTGTTTTAAATGTAGTCACATTAAATGAAATGGAGTTTAAATATTTCTAATAAGTCCTTTTTGAAAACAAAAATGAAACTAAAAAAAATTATAACATTTACATATTGATTCAATCTACATTGTACAATAGCAGACTAGCCTACATAATTAGCTACCTCGCTAATTTGAATACCGGTATTTAATTGAAAAGCTGATTCTCGTATTTATCTTTCGGAAGAAAACAATAATAAACATAAATAAACGTAGGATTCTGGCGGTTTAGCCTTGGCCTAGAGAGACTAGCAGAGTATCAAGTAAAGGAACTTAAATAAGACTTAAATAAGACTTACTTAATTATACGACTTTCCCCATTAGAAAAGTTAACTGGAGTATGGTGGCTCAGGAGGGGCAATTTAAAAATAAACTAGGAAATATAAACATGTAAAATAAGCAAAAAAATATTTTAGAAAACATTTTCAAATTCAAAAAAAATATTCTATTCAATTATTTCATAAGTAATTCTCACTTTACATAATCTTATCATCATCATGGGCCACCATACTATAGTCATAAGTATAAATAACTAGTCTTCAATTTCATACAGTGTAAACATGAGAAAAGGGAAGCTGAACAGAACACTCCGTACTTTTATTTAGCAGAAATTTATATTAACACTTACGCTAAAGATGGATGACGTAGGTCAGCGCTAGTCGACTGGCAACGAATCCAGCTGAGCAGCTTCATCGTCCGTCGCGTTGATGGATTCCTCTTCGTAAGTGCAGTCGTGTTTAGCTAGAATTCTGAGCAACGGACGTAACTTCAGCCACCATTGCTTCTTTGGCAGGCGATGTCTGTGAAATAAAAGTATTACGATTATTAAGCAAGAATTAAAAGCCATCTAGAATATATTCAAACTCACGCATGAACTTTGTGCGCCGACTATGTCCCAATTTCAAAATCATTAGTTTATAACCAGTAGCTTAATTAATTGAGCTATCAATGAAAATTTTGCAAAACCTTGTTGTTGACATTCGATGAGAAAATCTGTTTGCCTCTAAAAATTGCGAAAACGAACTAGGCTTCATAAATTGTAAACAAAATTTACAAAAAATATCAGCAATTAAATTTCTTCTGACGATTTAGTTGAAAATAAAATTACTACCGTGTTTCGCAACAACGTATGGAACATTAAATATTTAAATGAATAAATTCAGCTATTAGGTCAAAATTCAAATTAACCGCAAATTGGAACTTTTCCACATTTGAACAAGTACAAAAGGACATTGAATATGGAACGTACGTAATAAAATTTATATTTACTTGTAAATGAAATGTAGATGTAAAGTTAGGTTAGATATTGATTTTATAACTTATCAATGATAAGATTGATGTAAATTATATAAGATTATACCTAAATTATTTTGCTATAAACTTTATAACATCGCATTGAACTAAACAATACAAAATTAAACTTTGCATAGGCCGATTATCTGAATTTGCCTACAAAAATAATTAAGATTACATCAGTTTCAATCTAAAAATTTAAATTAAGAAATTAGTTTCAAAATGAATAAATAAGAAATAAAAAATAATATGTAAGAAATAAAAATTAGAACAAAAAAAGCAAAAAAACACGCGACCAAAAAAGGGGCTTTAAAAATTAAGAATGTTAGTTTAGAAATTAAATGGCGAGTTTGCAGACTTTGTGATGACGTAATAATTCTACAATCCATTAATAATCCTGTCAGCATAATTGAAACAAATAACCGTCTTTAAAAGAAGTTACATCAGCTGTGTAAATCCAGCAACAATGATGAAATAACAACATTGTATACTAACTCAAAATCGGTCTCGTTCTTCAGAGCAGCGATGGCTGTGAATTTGTAATAACGCTTGACGACGCCCAGCAACACGGCTGTGTCAGCACCCTTGCAATAGACGGAACCTTTAAAACGAACAAAACAAAAAACAAATTATTTGATGGGCTAAGGAAACAAGAAAGTTGATTCACGTCATCTTACCATCTGGCAAAGTGTTACGCTTCATGTTCTCTATGAGCCAATCCACGCTCTTGGCTGCCATCTTGGTAGCTAAATTCCTGTCAAATGGCGAAGGACTGCCACCTTGCTGCATGTGACCCAAAACGTTCTTTCTGGCGGTGAAAAGATTACGTCCTTCTTCCGCGTACAAATGAGTGATGAAGCCGGTCGTGTAATTACTATTCGCAAGCTCGTTCCTGCGTGATTATTGGAGAAATCGAATGAAATTCAACTTTTTCAACGGTTTACGTCAAGGATGGTCGTATCAGTATTTTTTGCCGTTCTAGCGGAGAAATTGTTCGCACTAATGTAGGTTAACCCGTCTTTGAAAAGTGTCTTGACTCGTGACTCAAGTCGGCCCCAAGTTTAAGAAAATTTTGTTTCCAATGGCTAAAGACAATAGGCTGACCTGAGAATGAGTCCACGATGGACGCCCTCTTGCATCTTACAAGCCAGATGAGCGACATCCTTCTGCAGATCGTTGATGCTGAACTTCTCTTCGAAGATGTAGGCGGCGTCGGCGCCACCTGCGAGGCCCGACATAGTTGCCAAATAACCGCAATAACCGCCCATTGTCTCGATGATGAACGCTCTGCGCTTCGTTCCCTGAGCGGACTGACGTATCCGATCGCAAATCTTGCAACGACACGAAAGAAAGCAAGGTACCGGTAATGTTTCAAATTATGCCTAGGCCTATAAATAATCTATGTTTTTTGACAATTGTAGCCCATGACTGGAATGATGATAAATTAATTAATTCTACTGTAGAATATTGAAACTCACCTCCGTGATTTCGTTTACAGCCGTGTCGCAGCCTAGTGTGAAGTCGGTGCCGGGCACGTTGTTGCTGATCGTACTCGGGATGACAACCATCGGAATACAGAATTCCGGGTACTCACCTCGTTTCTCTTCTAGTTGCAAGACAACTTGGAACGCCTAAGACAACAACATAAATACATACATATTCGAAATGAAAATGAATCGTCACAGGTTGTAGCTATAAATTTTGCTGAATCAATCAAAATGTATGTAAGAATAAATGAATTACGTTAAAAAAAATTACAACAAACCTCGAAACCACCTATGACCAAAAGACCTTGAATGTTGAACTCCTTCATTCTGGCGGCCACCTGAACCATGTATTTATCTGGAAGCGTTCTTTTTGTACCGAGGAACGCTCCACCTTGGCCAACCCAACCAGTGACGTCACTCCAGCTCATGGGTTGCACCTGGAAAGTCGTTCAACGCAATATAATCTTAAATTATCTCTAATTTATCTGACTGTTTAAATTATTTCGTGTCTCAAAGAGTGCTTAAGATCAGAAACTCGAACCTATAAGTCACGAATAGCACGAAAGTCGTTACTAAAGCAAAACTCACGTTGCCATCGACGAGTCCCTCGATTCCGTCGTGAATGCCGTACACAGTATCTCCTTTGAAGAGGCAGTTGCGGACGAACGAACGAACCGCGGCGTTCATACCACAGGCTTTTATTAAAACAAAAAATAAATAAAAAATCAAAATTGTATTGTTAATATGAGAAAACTAGTAATTATTTTATAATAACTAAATAAGTTAAAAAAGAAAGAAACAAATTTAAATGTTAATAAATTATTTTCTATTAATCATGCCTACATGTATTCGTTGAAAAATAAATAAAATTTAAGTTTTTAAAAGATTTTTGATTGATTAATTATTCATAATGACCTGGAGCTCCAGCGTGCATGACAGCCAACGTGTAGCCACCCTGTAAAAAATGCGCGAAAAAAATAGTCGTCACTAAGATCTTATAAGTTGAGATTTGGTAGCCAATTAGAATTTTGAAAAATTCACAAAAATACAAAAACAAGGAGCAACTAAAAACACATACATGTAAAATAACACGGACACCGCACAAATCGCAGTTCACAATAGTTTCTGACAATAGACGTTGCAACTAAACCTAAAACCATCTACGAAACTAACAACCAAGGCTTACAAACTGTGTACCCACACAGCGTTTATTTATACGCATAAATAAACGACGAACGGCAGGCAGAATGTTTACGCGCACGTGGATTGTTTTTTTTCTTTTAAAATGGACAAAAAACCACAAACGTGCGTGAACATTAAAATTTATAATGTTGTATTGCCACCGCGTGTTAGAAGTTGCATGAAACCTATGTAAGTTGTACTAGTCACTAACTACAGACTAAACATTCATGCGAGTCATGCGACACTCGAAATATTAAATGCGGACCCTAATTAGTACCTTGTACGGGGAATAACAAACATAAAAAACAAAGACAAAGTCGAGCAAGAGCTACTATACTACAGTAGCAGGAGAATGCACAATTAACACGATTATGCATTTGAGCTAGTTCTTAAATCTTACCTCTTTCTGCACTTCTGGCTACATGAAATTGAGTAGGTATTAGAGGCAATTTAAAAAAAAAGACAAGAGAGAGAGAGAGAGAAAGAGAATCTCAATGAATAACGAACAATAATTCACATCCCCAGTGCGTAATGGGCCATCTGAATGGGGACATAGTCTACTGTATTTTTTTTAGTTTTGACACAACAAAAGACATTTTAGGCAATATGAAAATTTGTATCGTGCGAGCCGATACGGCGACACAACCTTTTGCAGATGTATTAACTGATTAAGGATAGCTGTCGAGCAAAAGGTTGGAACAGGTCGCATGATAAAAAGTGCACACTGCGATTCAAGTTTTAAGGGTACTAACACACCTAGTTCTCCAACAAAATTTGATGACGATTCATTTTCGCGTTTATTGTGAATCATAATTGCCATCCACAAAGGGTCCATTCTTCTTTTGTGCCAAATACTTGAGTAACTACATTTAGATAGAAATAGAAACGAATTGTGCAACTTACAATTCCCTGGCCGTTATCGTTAAACGCAGCAGTCGGCGGTCGCAGACGAGTAAGCATTTTGTAGCCTTCGAGATTGCGAGTGAAACTCCTAAATTTTAAATAATATTTCAAATATTTAACGTTTCAATTTAATAAACTTAAGTAAAATATGATTTATTTACCGTCCACGCAGCTGCACAGCGAGATCCCACTGCTTGTCTTGCATGGCCTTTGCAACAGCCTTTGTCTTATTTAATAAAAAAATTCCCTTTATTAAATAAAACTAGGCTTACTTTAACACTAAATTTGGGAAACTAATACCTTTTCGACGCAGGCCATAAGCGGCACGCGGACGGCTTGATTGCCGTCGAGGGTGACGACGCAAGCTTCCGTCTCCGGCGTGGCTTCAAACAACGCCAAAACCGATTCTGCGCCCATACGACAGCCCTTATATTACCAGGCGAGCAACAAACAATTAGAAACAAATAAAAATATTGCAATAAGCGGACAAAGTAAAATACAGCTACTCACGAGCACTCTGTCGAAAGCCGATGGACTTCCTCCGCGTTGAACATGGCCAAGGATGGTCACGCGAGCATCCATGTTCAGTTTAGTCGAGATGACCTTATAACACGATTTCATTTATCACCTCGAAATATTTTCAAAACTAATCTGGCGAACCGCATCAATTGATTCACATTATAACAGGCAACAATGTAATTAATTAATTTGAAATTCAAATTTGGAATCTTACAGTAGCAAGAGTGATTCGCGTAAAATCGCGTTTCAATTTTGGTCCATATTTATGAATAACAATTAAGGAAAACACTTGCTACGAGTTAAATGTAGATCACTTGATGTCAATTAATTAATAATTATGTCGGATTTACGTCTCTGATTTGTTCGACGGTGACTGGATGACCTTCACGATCAATAGCACCTTCGGCAACGATGATGATATTTAATCTCTGGCCCATTGAACGTTCCTATGGCATAATAAAATTGTATTATCTAAGTTAATACCTTGTAATTAGTAAGAAACAAAGAAACACCATTTTCACGCGCAGTTTTACCTCAGTCAACTTTTGGCACATCTTCTCCTTCCAGTTCGTCTGTGGTGGCCATTCAGGGATGAACACGTAGTCAGCCTCGGTGGCCAACGCGGACACCAAAGCCAAGTAGCTGCGCAAAATATACATTTCATTCATTCTAGATGACGTCATTAACACGTTTATCAATAGTAAGGAACGTTACCCGCAGTGACGTCCCATTACTTCCAGAATAAATGTTCTCTGATGACTGGAAATGACATAAAATGAAAATAAACAAATCCATATTTAGGCCCAAAGCAATCAAAACAAATTATTCCCGTCTGCTTGCTGCAAGCATGGTTTAAAACAAAAATATACCATTATCTATCTATCTTTCTATCTATAGTTCAATACCTGGAAGCCGTGGTGACGATAGCGTCAACGGACTCGATGATTCGATGAAGAGCAGAGTCAGCACCTATCGTCATGTCAGTGCCGCAGAAATCGTTATCAATCGAACCGACCATGCCAACGACGTTCAGATGACTGCAAGCGTTCTTGCTTTCTTCCGAAATTTGTGCTTTTAAAAGTTAATGGTATAATAAATCGTGCCAATTTTGTAGGCCTAAATATTTGTTCGCTATTGGTCTATTGGAGGGTTTCTCTCGGGCCTGCCTTACCTGTTGATCTAAGTTCCTCCACGAGGCTCGACCACTCTTGTCGGAAAAGGTTTACACCAGTGAGACTACCATCACCTCCTATGCACACAAGATTAGTGATTTTGAGTTCTATGAGGTTCTTGGCGGCACGTAGACGCCCAGCTCTCTCGCGGAAGTCGGCACAACGAGCGCTGCCGATGACAGTGCCTCCCTGATGAAAAATAATAATACCAATCGTCAGGTAACATGAGAAAATAGAGAAAACGCCTGAGATTTCTTTTTGCGAATTAAATGCATTAAGTCAGCTGGCCTTGTGAATAATGCCCGACACAGAGGCCCAGTTGGCCTCAACGATGTTGCTCCCACCGTCGACCATGCCTTGGTAACCTTCCCTTATGAAGAATACCTTGGCTCCCAAATAGATGCCCATTCTGACAACAGCCCGGACGGCTGAATTCATTCCTATCGTGTCAAACAAATGTTTTTCGTTAAAAAAAAGTGGGCATACCTACATGGATCTCTTTCTTATTTTGAGAATACATTTTAAATGAAGTTAAAGAATCCTACATTATATTCCTTTTTAGTTATTTAACGAGTCAGATGGGAATTGTTTTATTTTAAGATGTACTAGGCTTATGAAATATTAAATTGTTGCCAAGCATGCTAAATATTAAAAAACTTTCAACTCATTTTTTTGAGGTCAAGTACCGTATAAACTTGCGATGGAATTTTAATTAAATTAAATTAATTTTGTAGGCTCTATAAGTATTATATTGATTAATAACAACATGAAATCAAAGTGCAGATATTCTGTAGGTTTTAACCAGGTCAAAACAATTATTATCTTTGAAAAAGATCACGAGTCCTGCAAGTGATAAAATTCGAAACATAAACCGAGACATCAAGTCTAGGCCTAGATGTGCATCTGTACTTGCAGCTGCGCTCGTGTAAATCGAGTGTCAAACGAACGCAAAATAGGGCTACTAAATATTCGCAGATGCATCATAGAATACCGGTAATTGCTCATGCAAAAAATACACTGAAAAATCTATTTCTGTGTGAAAAAACCTAAGACGTAATTTACCTTGGGAATCCCCTCCACTGGTGAAAACGGCGATTCCTTTGCCCTTGTGCACGCCTCGCGCGATGATTTTGCCTTCCTTGCCGATGATTCCCTGCATGGTGTCCGTGCGAGCGATCGAAGGCGTCTGCTGTTGGCCCTCCATTTCCAATTTTTAACTTGATGAATAATGTTGGAAATTTTACGAATTATAACACTGCACGTGGTGCACACTGTCACACATACTATAGGGTTAGGGTATACTATACGTTGTTCTACACTAGATCGCTCGGACATTAGTAGTTTTACATATAGGCCAACTACGGTACTAGCCTAGTCTAGTAGAAAAATAATTAGGAATTAATTATAAAAACAATTAGATAGGCCTCCACGACTTCCTACCAGGAAATATGCTCAAGAGCCAGGGTATTTACATGTAGCGTGAGATAATGAATTCATATAATCGTATAATTTAATCTTATATAATTATAGAGATGATTTTGGTGGTTTCGAGGTTCGAAATTCTAATTTGCCAAATGACACCCTGACACAGATATAATTGCCGTTGCGCCCAAATAGGCTAGTTATATATAGGTCTACTAATAACACGCACTAACGCAGAGGTCGCGCGTTCACCATGTAATAACTGCCCGCAAATAAATGCAAAAAAATGAAGGCCTTTGCCGCCTCACTTTTCACGACTCGTCGAGAGCCCCCTACTACGAGGGGCGCACAAATCAAACGATTGATTAAGTGATTAGTTTCTTGACCTTATCAAAATAGACAGAACATCTAACTTACCACGGCAGCCGCAGAATTAGTGTTGACCTTGAAAAGGACCTTTGAATTTTGGAATTTTTATCTCATTTTGAAACACAACCCGGAAGTCCCTATATAGAAGTGTGCTAGAACAAAGATGGCGGCGCCCACGGAATCAATGCACTTTCTAGAAACAAAGGAACAAAAGAACAGAGTCCATTACATTTTGGAAAATAGATTTCTTTTGAATTCAACACGTTACTGTTATGATTATAAAACCATAAATTGTATGTCAAACTGAAACAATTAACTAATTTGAAAGGATTAATAACAAACTAAATGGTAAATGAAATTCCGTTATAAGCCACCGTAAAATTCTTGAAGTGATTACGTAACTTCCGGTTATATCGATCAAATCGATATGGCTTTTAAATGTTTAATTTCTAAACTTTTCAATCATTTTTTGTCTAGTTTGGGCTACTTTTTCCAATAAATGTGTTTCTAATTTAGGTATTATTCGTTTATTTGTGTAAAATAATTATTAGGAGGATAATTGAAAGTGTTTCCTTCATTTAATCATCGATATTGGGTAAAAGAGCATCGATGTTAATTTTTTTTTTATCATACCGCCATTTTGTTTCGTGCGTGTCCTCGTCCGTCGATAAAATGAGGTGAGTAATTAACCAAAAATCGTTAAAAATGATTAGAAAAAAGATATTAATTTCGAATATGAAGAGTTAACCGTGTTTGGCGGCGTTAATTTAGGTAAAACTTCTAAAGTAACCTAGTTGGGTCGAGTTAAGAATCAATTTAGTTGGCGGCGAGACATGGCGGCTTGCCATGTGGCCGGAATTGTTAGGCCTAGTTATAAAGTTAAATTCCAATTAAAAATTCCATAATTATCGCGTTTGGTCAATTGTTTTCAACTTAATTTTATAAGGGGCATCTATAGCCTATAGTGAGCATAAAAGTACCGGTAATTGTTTAGGCTTAACTAAGGTATAATATAGGCCTACCTGTAATATCCTAACGAAGCATAAGCATAACGTTAGATCACGTCGTGGTTACATGTGAAAATTGCACGAAGCAGTGCGAAGCAAACTTGTCAGAACAATCCTTGCCATTTCTACATTAATGTTGCGATTTCTTTGTTGACAGTTCTCTGCGGCTTCAGAAGCGATTGGCCGCTGCCGTGTTGAAGTGCGGCAAAAACAAGGTCTGGTTGGACCCGAACGAGACGAACGAGATCGCCAATGCTAACTCACGTACGCTTCTACGATTCTACTTTGAGAGTGACGATGATCACACGTGTAACGATTTTTTATCTTTTGTTTGCATGCATTTCAGGTCAAAATATAAGGAAGTTAGTGAAAGACGGCCTGATAATCCGCAAGCCGGTGGCTGTGCACTCGAGAGCTCGCGTTCGCAAGAATGCGGCAGCGAGACGCAAGGGCCGTCACACCGGAACCGGTAAGAGGAAGGGTACGGCCAACGCCAGAATGCCGCAGAAGGTCGTCTGGATTAGGCGAATGAGAGTTCTGCGACGTCTCCTCAAGAAATACAGAGACGCAAAGAAGATCGACAAACATCTGTAATCCCTTAACAAAATTCGTCTTGAAATTTGTCCGAATTTTGTTCAAGGATAAGACCGTTTACTATTCATTTGACAGGTATCACGAATTGTACATGAAGGCCAAGGGTAACGTGTTCAAAAACAAGCGCGTTCTTGTTGAATATATTCACAAGAAGAAGGCTGAGAAGGCTCGTGCCAAGCAGCTTGGGTACGTTGGAATGCCTCGACATAATTTTTTTTTTCAATTTATGGTGGGAAAGAACGGAAATAAGGCACACTTTAATATTTTTACTCTTTACAACAGTGACCAAGCTGAGGCCCGTCGTCACAAGGTGAAGGAGGCTCGCAGACGTCGCGAAGAAAGGATCGAGCAAAAGAAAATCGAGTTGCTTTTGGCCTATCAGAAGGAGGACGAAGCTGCTGCCAAAGCAGCTGCTCAGAAGAAGTAATGAGAAAAAATTATTGCCATCATGAAACTGGAATAAAATTTTGAGTTTGTTTCTGAAACGGCTTCTCGTACCTCTTAATTGTAATTTTGAAAAAAAAAATAACAAAAAATTAACATTTTAATAAATGTTTCAATTCAAAGTTTGTATTTTTATCGGTTCATTTCTTTAACATAAATTTAAAAATTAAAAACTCATTTAGAATGATTATTATTATTTAGATTTGTAATTTCAAGGAATTTTGGCCAAATATTTGTGGGGGAAAAATAAATTAAAAATACATTTTTATAATGTAAATTTTAGTAATAGAAACCATCGGCTCTTTTTTACTTCGCATAATTTAAGTAAATGAGCCTAGAAAGCAATTGAAAATTTCAAATCTTTTTTGCTACCTTGAACCTTCTAAATTCTGCTCAGCTTGAATAACGAGTATACGAATTTAAGACTTATGCATATGAAATTATACACGCACATTGCACAAAATGCACATTGACAATAGTACGTGTTTGGCATGATGTAATTTTTGGCACAATTTGACGCATGTTTTACAATGTGTTCACTCACACAAGTCTCACTCAAACGTGAGAATCTCCTCAACTTATTTGCTTGGAGGAAACGATTTTAGTTCGTACCGAATCGTATTCAAACTAGGCTAGTAGCAAGGCTAATGCAACTAATGTTCCGAGTGAGAGTAGCTCGTGACAAATCAGATCACTGGCATGATAAACCAATGGTAGGCCAACAATCACAAGTGCGATATATGTAAGGTTCAAGAATTTCTGAATACATATACGTGCTTTTAACGTGCACACGTCATGTGCGGACTAGTGTGACATTTGAGTCTACTAGTAGAAGTAGTAGTCCTAAGTCGTTTCGCTCGCTTCAGTTTGTAGATCTATTTGTATTAAGTAATGCAAGTCTCAGACCTGTCTCGAGTCAAGACAGCTTTAGCAACTTCCAGTTAGGAAGGGTGATTAGTCAAAATTAGTTATCATCTGCAGTTCTGCACGCAAGTCCTCTCGATTGTATTGCGCGCTCACGAATTTGCAATAATCTCCCTTCATAATCGGAAGTTACTAAAGCTGTCTTGACTCTAGACAGGTCTCAGATTTGCATTAGTGATTCCGGCCTTTTCAATTGTACATTTTGTACGTTTTAGCAATTAACGGATTGAAAACGTACTCGTCATCAGGCGTTCCATCTAATTAACAATATCAACGATCATAAAATGCAAAATGATTTTGATTTTGAATCTTGTAATCGTACAACATATACATGAACATTACAATGTATAATTCGAACCATTAGATCAACCTAAGTTGATCTAGTGGTTTTTTTTTATTAAAAAAGGGCACTACTGGAGTTTAACTGAATTAATTAATTAATTAAGGCTAATTAATTGAGTTAATTCCAATGGCCGCCATCTTTTTATTTATTCATTGCCTTCATAAATCATAACCAAACGGCACACGGACAATTTTTCTCGGAAAATGTTGACAACTTATTTTACTTAGTATTCCTGTCGTGGTATCAATAAAGGTTAAAAGCGTTAATTAAACGTTACTCACCCATAGCTGTACTGTACCCTATTGGCCGCAGCCTGCTATACACGTGAGTGACGTCTGAGTAACGCTCTTAAACCCTTTAGAGCGAGAGGCAATACCCCAAAATTAACATGCTAAATACACCGAAGTATAGCGGTAAAGTGGTAATTATTTCTGAACAATAGGTGCTATATATTGCTCAGTGCGTGAGATTGTTGCGATTAGGCGAATGGCGAATAGGCGACAAGAAGTTGGTCAAAGAGAAAGCATTTCTATGATCCAAGTAGAGAAATCTGGGGCGTATTTTATGTAGGCCTCCTACCTGACGGAAAGGCAGGGTCTAATCGCTCTCAAGACTAGGTCGCAATATATGATATGATCCACGTGGTTATTAGACATATACCTTAGCAATAATATAATATGGTGATCTGTCTCTCTCCACAACACTTAGTTGAAACTTTGTGCTTCTCCCAAACCTCGCCGCAAACAGGATAGTCGCGTACATTATTGCGGAAGTAACATTTTATATTTTTATTTTCATTCGCTTTGGCTAGACAGGAATTTACCGTTGTTTTAGAAAAAAAAAATTACTTTGGATTTTTTTTTATATTTTTTTATTCTTCTCGAAAAAGTTGTCCAATGTTATTGGCACCATTTCGCTCTGAAGAGGACTTGCGAGAGATAAGATTCGACTCTTTCAGTTATATTTTATTAAGTGTTCAATGAATGCTTTTTTTTTGCCTTTCGCCACATTCCAATGTCTTTATCGAAAGAAAGAAAAACTTTTAAATGTAACTTTTAAATGAAAAGAAAGTTTTCTTTTTTAAAGTGAGCAGAAAATGAAATTTTGTAAAATTCGGTTTTGGCTGCTCATTTTCGTTCATCTGATCAGCCGCATCGTTTACACCTCGTCCGAACCAAGGCAACCGGTCAGTAAATTATTTTTATAAAAATAATTTTTCTTATTAGTGAGTTGGCAGATGATTAATGGATACAAAAACCTCGGATGATCACGTGGTTCTGCGCGCTAATTTGTAAGCTCACTTGTTTTTTTTATTGTTTCTTCCCCTCTGAATTACCGTACGTAAATTAATAAACGCTGGTTATCCAAGTCGTAAAAAAATTGAAAAATCAAAAAAAAACTTGCGCTTTTTTTTGCGGCACCATATTTGATTTCTGCACGTTTTATTATGACCTTAATTGACGATGCGATTCTGCGGAAATAAAAGCTGGACTTATTTTGCAGCCCCGTAATTTCTCTTGATTTTTAAGCATAAAAAATTACAAAAGGACAACGAACACCTACGTGTTTTTATTGTACAACAGTACAAGAGAACAAGTACAGGTAAGCAAACAATGGTACAAAAAAATTAAGCTTTGTTTGCTATTTTTTAAGAGGAGGAGGGGATGCAAAAAAGCCAAAAATTGACCAACTGTGTAACACGATATGTTTTCACCTAGTTGATGGCTTATTTACCTATAATTATACTCTTGGCTAAGTGTTGCTATTTATGTACAGTGCATGTGTACATTGCAATGGTAGAGTCCTCCTATATACAATATAAGTATCCAATATGCTTTGCAGCCATATGCTATGCGCTATATGTTGATGTTTGTGATATGGTGATTTTGGCGACCCAGAATTTGTAGAACAAATAAAAAGTCCAACCAAATAGATTTACATGTAAGTGAAAACTAAATTTTGCCAATGAAAATATGAAACTTCCATTGAGATTTTAATTCATGCTCATTTTGTTAAATTTCAAAACCTTTAGACTAATTGGATTTCTTTTTTAAATTACGCTCGTAATTTGATTTCTTTTTTAAATTACGCTCGTAATTTGATTTCTTCCAATTTACGCTCGCAATTTCATATTTTTTCAGTTCATTTTGTTTCTTTTAATATAATTTTGTTTCTTTAACTTAAATTTTGTTTCTTTGTAATTTAATTTTCTTTTAATTGAATTTAATTTTCTTTTAATTTAATTTAATTTTCTTTTAATTTAATTTTGTTTCTTTTTAATTTAATTTTTTTAAATTTAATTTTGGTTCTCTTTAAATTTGTACATGCAACTAAATTTGGTTTCTTTTTAATAATATTAGCTTGTTTGTTTCTTTTAAATTTGATTACGTTTCCATTTAATTTAATTTGTTTTTATTCACATTGAATGCGTACATGTTTTGTTTCTTTTGCTTTAATTTTAGTTTTTTTTCATTGCTAAATATAAAAATTTCCATTTAATAAATTAGTATGGCACTCATAATTCAATTTTGTATAAATAGTTTTATTAAAACCTTTTTTGCATCATATGAAGATTTGGGTGGAGTGGATGGATGCACGGCCGGGACTCACATGATCACAAATTCATAATAGGAAACGCTGTGGGTGGTGCAAACAAAGAAAACGAAAACTGCAAACATGTTTAAAATCTTGAATCTAAATTTCATACAATTTTGACTCTGGGTCTTTGCCACCGAAAACTGGATTGAAAATTCTGAATTGTTTATTACCGACAAACTGAATTAGGCGTAGGTCTACTGGATCGAGTGCAGTACGCATTTCAAATGCCTCTTAACTAGATTGGAGTTCAATTATGCTCTTGACCGTTTTATTTCTTGTTATCTAGGGAGCCGTATGGATAAAAAAACATTCACACGGCTTATCCGTTGATTCAACTCAACAATATGATTTTTTTATCATTTCTTTCTCTACGTCTCTCTTATTTCATTCTCCATCCGTCAATATTGTCAGACTTAACTTGGGATATGATTGACCTCTTTCCTATCTCCATTAATTATGCTTTCACATTCGTAACGACGCAATTAAAGAAAAGTACAAATTGCCATACGAGAAAAAACAAAAAAAAACCGTTTAAATAAACTTCCTGAAGCAGAAAGTGTGCTAAAAATAATATCTCTAGATATGAACATGTATGAATAAACTCACTCAAGCAATGCTAATAAAAGCGCCTAAAACACTTGCCGCGACCACTTTCAAGCATCGAAGACTCTTTAATTTTGTTCCGAGCTTTTTTTTTCTTGCCTCCTTTGCTTGTCAATTTAAAATCATGAAAGTTTTTTTTGTTTTACATTTCAGTCATTACTGGAGCAAATGCTGACGAACAAACTAAACGAGCTATGGGACAGACGTAAGTGTTACAATTTCAACCCTCAATTGGTTCGCTTACCTAAGCCTAACGAAAACGAACCTAATTTTCCGGGTATATGGTTTTTCAAAAAATAATAATAACACCTCAAACTTATATCGAGTTACCTGGTAACTGCCCCTCAAAATTGGCATATAATAGCAGCCATAATAAGTGTTCAAATTAACTAATTGCAAATAAACGCTGTGATTGCTCACAAACATGCGTGATGTTTTCTAAGATAAAAATCAAAGGCAGATGCTTTTACTGATAGCGGTATCGCATATTTGAGAGAAACTACATGTATGTTAAGGGTCGTCCTGAAATGATAACACCAAAGAGTTCACTCACGAGTGACTATTAGGCCTAAGTACTTATTTGAGTCATTTTTTACATTTAAGCCTATTTCATTTTATTTTTTTTTATTAATTTATTCCTTCTTTTATTTCCTATTTTTTTTAATTTTTTATTTATTCCTTTTATTTGTTTATTTTTAATTTATATTTTACATGTTTATTATTCATTCTTTGTTTTATTTTTAAATTTATTTATTTATTTATTCTTATTTTATAGTATTTTTATTTCGAATTTTTAGTTTTAGTTTTATTTTATTTTGCAGCGTGATCTACGAGACATTTAAATTTAAAATAAAAATTTAATAAAAAAAACCTAACTGGGGTGAGTGAGCAACTGAGCATAACCTTAACAGTGAAACGACCGACTTTTTGAGCAATTATTTTACAATTTAAAGCGCACTCGCGAACAATAGGAGTCGCATGAGAATCCTAGCAATTGTCATGCTCAACTAAGTGTCGAATTAAGGACGACTTAATTGCTTGTAAACTTTCCACTACTGTAATTTGAAGCAAACCTTTATGAGAAAAACACTGCAGAGTAGTAAGAGTACTAGAAAAAAATGGCGGCAGTGAATCCATATTAGCAACAAAAAAAAAGTTACAAAAAGT
>JAQIYI010000519.1:0-18149 GCA_034700265.1 Polyzonium germanicum | reverse complement strand
CACGACCCCGAGTAGCCGTGTGTGAGCAGAGCAAAGCCGAAAGCCGTGCTCGACCCACTGCGCAACCGGAGCTCCCCATAGAGCCAGATCTGCAGATCACCATCCACCCACTTCCGGTCACGTTCTTTGGGACACTTAGCGCCATCTATCGTCGTCTGAAGTCTCGTGGTTGGATAGGTGCTCGTTGTCAGCGGGGTCACGTGAGGTCGTCAACCTTTGATCAGGGGCCTGCGTTTGAATTTTCAAGTCTTGACTCACTTGTTGGACATATTTAGAGGAAAAACAAGAAAAAAACTTAGAAACAATTGTTCAACTGCAAGCTTCGTTGGTACAATACGAAATTTGCCATTGAAATTTCATATGCGTACATCAGCTGTTGACGTGTCAAATATTCAGAACGTATGTGCCACATACGCGGGTCCTTTTAAAAATGGCGACGACCGACCAGCTGCAGCGTCGTGAAGCATTTACCTTACTTAATAATACAATACCGGTACTCCTGTTTGCGCTCTCATTGATGGTGACGATAATTATCGCGTCTGGTAGCCAGGTCCTCGAACCATCAAGTAGTACGTCGGAGCAGTCGACGACGACGACGATGACGCCGGAAGCGTCGACTCCGGGAGTTGCCTACGAGTTCAAATTGCACGTGGACGCCGGAAAGGTGGATTAATTAATTGGAAATTAAAAGCGGCGAGACTACTCAATTAAATGTCACAGAATCTTGCATTTAGGATACCGTATAAATTATGTCGATCATCTAGACGGCCGGACTCAAGTCTGACCCAAGCCAAGCACTTTAGAATTATTTTTCATTGCTGCGGCCTGGTAATTAACGCCCATCATGTGCCTCGGACCTCTAGGCCTAATTAATTAAAAGTTCTCAAGACCTGGGCGGTACGCTACTTTACTTGAGTCGGACTTGAATTGCAGACAGCTGCATATGGATGGTCGACAGCAGCTAGCGGTCAAACTAATGATTGCACGTACGTGCGCTTGTAATTATAGGAGGATTGCTTTTATCAGGCGGTGCAACCGTCGGCCAATCTGTTTGTCGCCTTCCAAGTTATTCGTGGTGGAGACGGTAAGCCAAAATAAATTAAATCGATGAGTAATTGATTTAATTCTATATACGGTGCGGTAGCTTGGATCCTATTGAATTGTTTGATTTTTTTTTCCTCAATTGTTTAATAAGTTTCACTTGTTTGTGTTTTCCACGAAGTTTAACTTAATATTTGGCGCGATTGTCATTGGTAATTTTTTTTCCGTTTATAATGAAGGGAAAGCCGGTTTGGCAGTTCGCCATCCGAATGGTGTCCACGTCCATCCCTACCAATGGCTAGCTGAGAGCGAGTACGAAGAAGTGTCTCGCGATGGCGGCATTTACGAAATTTGTGTGGACAACCAGTTCTCACGATTCGCTTCCAAGCTTATCAATTTGTACGTCTCGTCCTTTCGCTACGACGAGTGGGAAAGTTACACTGCTGAAGTCGAGTCTCTCGACATCAGCGTCACAAATTTCACGGTAGAAATTAATTTATAATATTTATTCATACAGGTTTTTGCTCAGCTCATCTTTATCAGTTGATTTGAAAATCGACGTGGACTAATCCTATGATTGATTGATTGCAGGAATCGCTCAAGTCTGTGGACGGTCGCATCAATGAGATGCTACGTTATCAGCAGTACGCGCGAAGACACGAAGCGCGCGACCATCAGCTTCTGATAGCCAACAACTCGTATGTTCAGTATTGGTCGCTCGCTCAGTGCGCGGTCGTTCTCCTCGCTTCCAGCTTTCAGGTGTACTTTGTGCGTAAACTTTTCGATGTCAAGAGCACGACATCAACATCCAAGCCCAGAGCCTGAGCAGGATTATATTTTTTTATTTAAGGAACAGATTATATGGACAAGCTGAAACTGAGGTTGAGCAGTTTTACGCCTGCTTGAAATTTTTGATACAGGATTTTGAAATTATGTGAACGTTTCTACCTAAACGATTAAGTAAGAGTTTTCATTTTTTTTTTTGTTTTACTTTTTCAAGATCGTTTACATATAAATTATTAATACGGGCTTAAATAAATAAATAAATTAATTGCAATTCTCACCAATGCATTGACGTCATCAATCACACGACGTGCCAACGATCGAACCACCTATTTAGCGTCGCAATCGAGCGTTTGATGTTCTGAAATTTGAATTTTAAAAATATATATTTTGTAAATACCATCGAAATACATGTATATGTATGTATGTATGCTCGTATAGTGTGATAGGGCCTAATTAATTTAATATCATTTTTAAGTAAATTATTCAAAATCAATCGATCGAAATCAAGTACTCCCTAAAATGATATTCTACATGTAAAATTTCTACCAATGTCGGCAATTATCTACACAACATTCCACTATCTTTAACACTCGACGTACTGTAAAGCGTGGCGTAATGTTTAACGTTCAGAGTTCGTAATGGTGACACCTTAATTTTTCATACCGCGTGTTTTTTTTTTATTTTGTCAAAATCTAATTGTGTGGTCACTAAAGCTGCAAGTTTTTAAATAATCAAAAAATATCTTTAAAATTTTAAATTTCGACATAGAAAAATAGTAGAAATTAAGGGAAATGTATTCGATTGCGCTAAACTGTAAATGGTTAAATGTCACGCTTTAATTACATGTAAGTCGAGTGTAAACTCAGCTTAGAGCCTCAAATATAATGTAAATATTAAGTCTGTATAATTTGGTTCCAACTGGTTTCTAAAGAAGACACACTTGAATAAACTACTTGAATGCGTAACAAAGTCCTTTAATGAGTTCGATAATTTGACGCCTTTTCAGCTTATCGCCTTAGAATGCAAACATGGAAGGTGGGGAAAATTGATTTTGTTGTTACTGTCTCGAAATGAAGTTAATGTTGCGGGGTCACGTTAATACTTGTAATCTCAAAAAAAAAGATTATCTAAAAAATGATTTTCCTTCATGATTTCACAGAAAACCGAATAATAAATACTGTGTATATATAAAGTAAATGTAAATATAAAAGAAATGATCATTAAAGATCTAGAGCGATCACTGATCAGTTTTGAAATCGGCATTGTTTCTAGCGAAGATTTGTGAAACATTGAAATAATTTGCAAGTAAATCGTATTGTCAAGAATATAAAACACAAACAATTAAACAACGATCCATGCAACAGATTAAAATATCTCGTTTAGGCCTGCTTAACGTTAAAAGAGGGACAGATCAAATGAACAAAGACGTGAAACATACAATTACTTAAAAACAAAACTTAAGTTTATGAATTATGACTTACGAAATCAAGAATTAGGCCTTATTATTAGTTGTCTAACGCAGAGCCGCTCGATAGTTGTTTCACTGGGCTGAGCATTTTTTTAATGACTATTACAAATAGAAATAATTCATCACGTGACATACAAAAGGAGGTAAACAACGGCGTGCCAGTGCGAAAAGTATAACATTTCATAACGTGGATATAAAGATCAAGACTCACATGACACTCAGTAGAGGTTGATCTTCTTTGTGATTGGTTTGCGACACATGTGACACGTCTTTAGAGTGTGAGCGCAAACGGCGCAGGCTCCGTGTCCGCACAAAAACGCCACGTTTCGTCTTCGTTCCATACAGATGGAGCAACCGCTGGCTTCCTCGATCTCCTGAATTTTGGTCTCCAAATACTTTAATCGTTCAGCGTTCTCCTCGGGCGTTTGGGTTAACCGTTGGCACGGCCGACCACCTGAAACCAAATAAAAATTAAGCGTGATCCCAAAAAATATTTATTAGCTATTTTGCATAAAAAAACTATTTAAAATCTGAAATTTGCTCCAATGTTAGTTGATGCACGCACCGGTGTTTGTTTTGAGGCTTATCGGAGCCTGACAAGCGATGCACTTCTTCATGCGAGCGCAGCATTCGACGCAAGCCACTTGATGGCCGCAAGGCTCGAACACAACGACCGCCAACGCTTCACAGCAGATCGTGCATTCGGGCGCCGAGGCGATCGAACGACCTTCGCCAGCTTCTCGTCCTCCTTCATCACCGTCGCCTTCGCCAGACTCCAGCCGGCTGGAAATCCTTTCGGCAACCACTTGGACAGCATTCGTTACCGTTGACGACACGTTCCAAGGGACACTGAAACGGGTTTTTTAAAAGTCAATTATTGCACTTTTAGATTGACAAGTTATCGGCCTTTTTAACGTAAAAAAATAAAAATTCTCGTGCCTGCGAAGGGCGGCGTATTCCTGAACAATGTCCACATGTGCAGGATCGGTGAGGAGGTCGAGTGGCGTTTTGCCCTGTCGATTTTTGTGAGCCAGATCGCCGTTCTCCTGAGCCAAATAACACGCGACAGCCAGACCAACATTTCGATCTAGACCCTTCGCGTGCAAATCCTCCAAGATCTAACGAGACATTTAAAAGAAAATTAAATTTATAACACGGCTATCACGAACTGCTTTATATTTAAATAGGACTAGTTATAAGAATTCGATTAAGTAGACCTACAGTGTACGTGTATTTACGGTATAAGGATTAGAACTAGTTAATAGTTAGGAACAACAACAAAATGTAAACTTTAAAAGAATCAGAAGTAGCTTTAGAAAATAAGTTATATAAAATAGGACTAATTATCGTTTATGAAAAATAACTAATTGTAAACCAACAAGAAGAGACCTAATTTTGTTGAATAAAAAAAATGCATAAAATCTTACCATGTGCACAGTGGGTGCTTCCATTTCATTAACGTCCGCAAAACCAGGCCTTTGCCTCATGAGAGCTAGGTGGAGCCCGGTGTCAAGATCTTCATCCTCGGCGTTGACATTAGCACCCATGGTAACCAACAATTCGATGAGAGAGCAGTGACCCTGACTGACGGCCAGCAAAAGCGGGGTTTGCTTCCGGTTGTTCTTGATGTCAATTTCACACTGGCCCTGCACAAACGAACGAATAAAACTTTTTTTTATAAAATTCATAAACTTTGGCCAATATTTTCAAATCCTCCTTTATGAGAGAACACATTTTACCAATGTAAAAAAAATGGCTGATTCTCTCACCTGAGTGATGAGGGTCTCAGCGACTAATCGATGTCCGTTGAGTGCGGCCAAATGAAGCGCTGCGAATCCGTCGTCCTTCTTTTTGTCCACAATTTGACGACTCTTGGCCAACAACTTTTCCGTCGCACTGTAAAACGAACAACCAAAAATGCAATTACATCTAACGAAATCAGGGAAAAAACGATTTGGATGCGATCTGGGCCGCTTTCCAGACATGAAACCATATCTAGCAACCCAGGAGGTGACGAACATCTGACGTCGTTAAATGTTAATCCTTCCATTCGATAACGACAGATGTTCATCACTTCGTGCCGTTTGCGGTTCGATGGCTTCATGTGGAGACATGCTGGAACGCACTTGGCACTCACAAGTTGTTTCCTTTAAGAGCAGCATGATGAAGAACGTTGAATCCACGCTTATTTCGTAATGCAAAATCAGCGGAAAGAACGGCGACTAGCAACTCGACAATTTCGCGAGACTCCTTCCCGATGGCGTCGTGAAGCGCGGCATCACCGTACGCGTCTTGAACATTCACGTTGCACACGTGCCTGAGCAGGACGCGAACGCATTGAACGTGTTGCTTGTTGACGGCGACGTGCAGCGTGGAACATTTGCCTCGATTGACAGCGTCCACGTGGGCGCCTCGTTTCAACAGGTACTCCATAACTTCAGGTTGGTTGCTTAAATTTGAAAAAAAAACTTACGCCTGTTTCGTGAATCCGGCTGTAAATGCACATTTAAGTATGAAAAACTCACCCAAACGCAGAATAATGAAGTGCAGTATCGCCGTCATCGTCTTGCAGCTCCAGATGCGCTCCAGCACCTAGCAACGTCCTCACAATCTCCATCTGACCCTGATGAGAAGCCACCTGAAGCGCGGTCTTTCCCGAGCTTTTCGTGTCCACAAGCTGAGGCCACTTGTGCACCAATTCCCGCACTGAATCTATGTGGCCTTGTGCAGCTTCACGAACAAGTCGATCACCTCCGCTGGTTGATCCACCGGAAGCAGCATTTCCAGGAACGCTATCGCCTCCAGCACCGACAGTAGCTATTCCAGCCGATCCAGCGCCGGTCGATTCTGACGCTGGCTGCTGTTCCAGGAAATCAATCAGCAACGGAGCAGTGAGGGCTGTTTATTTAAAGTAATAAAAACACAAAACATTAGTGTCCACACACGATTTTATTCAACAGAATTCCAATAAAGAAATGAAGGCTCACCAGCGTGTTCCTCCCACTCATCGGATGTCATGGTATTGTTCAAGTCGGTCGCTGAATTGTGGGCCAAAGTTACGCACTGCAAAATTCAGATCACGGAATAAATTATTGGCAAATTATTTTCGTTAGTCTAACCACGTTCAAAGCATTTAAAAAAAGTTAAATGCAGTTTAAAAAATGTAAGTGCAGTATGGTGGCGCAAGAGGATCATTTAAAAATTGCAAGTAAATATCATTGAACTAAGGAATTTAAAATGAGTAAATTTATACCTCGGCATTGTACGTCCACGTGTTGCCGTTCACTTTGATTCTCAAGTCTCCGTCCGAGTAGACCTTGAGAACTTTTCCAGTTTTTCCCAACGTCTGTGTTAATTTTTCAGTTTTAAATGAAAAAATAATCAAATTTGATTTGTTTAATTAGTCATATTTTATACGCACCCATTTCATGACATCGATCCATTCGCCGTGACCTCTTTGAAGCTCTTTAACTTTCTGCTGGTCGCTGTTGATGTGCACCATGTCACCGACAGAAAATGTCGTCACCTTTATGCACGAATGGAGACACGCAAATTTTATATGGACAAAAAACAATGAATAAAAAAATTACTTTATGCAGAATAGTCTAAAGTAAGCTAACGAACCTTGGCAAGCGCAGCTGGATGAAACGTCCATCGGTTGTTATTGCATCCGTCGTACTGTACTCTAATATCACCTCTGTCAGTCACTCGGTGGACGTAGCCAACTTTATTGACGTACTTTGAAACGTTGAATAAAACAATTTCCACCATGTAAATAAGCGAAAAGTACAAATTAAGTGGCTTGAGAAATTAAGCCCAAGTAACTTAGCAGTAAGTGTATGAAATTAAATTATGTGCAAATGAATTATTTAACACCTCCGCCATGCGCGGATTCCAGCCTCCATGGCCTTCTTGTTTCGTTCGAAGAGTGTCGACGTCTATGACTACTTTTACGCGATCGCCGACGACGAATGGACTCGTAATCGATGCGGACAATCCCGTGGTCGAGGAGTTCCCTGCGACGGTGGCAGCAAATGCGTTGGAGCCAGAGGGCGCACTACCGACAGACGACACCGTTCCCGCGGCAGCTCCAGAAGCAGCAGCTGACAGCTGCTGAAGTCTGTCAGATTCGCGACCAACTACCGGTAAGTGGTCTCTGTAGTAGAAACCGCCGGAAGCTTCTTGAACATACTTGAGATCAACTTTGCCCTTGTGGCCTAGTCGGTAAACGTTCGTAGATCCGGTAGTCCATGTCACGTTGGCCACACTGCGACTCGATTCGTTGTCCCAGCCTCGCACGTCAATCACTCGTCCCGTCTTTCCATCACCGCCTTTTCACCAGAATAAAATAAATCAAGAAACAAAGATTAAATAAATAAAAAAGAATAAAATATGACTAAATAGAAGAATTTAGAAACAAAAAACAAACCCTACAGAATACTGAGAATGCATGTTGAAACAAAAAATAAACTTCATCGAATACTGAGATGATTCAAAATTAACAGCTTACCGTCTTGATTGCCCCAATCCCAGTCGGGACCGCGGACGACTTTTGCACCGACAAATATACCCTTGGCCTGAACTTTGACCGCCGCCTGTCTCTTCGCCACCTCCAAGCTGCACAGAATGAGAAATTGCAATCGATTATAATTAAGAAAACAATCTTTACCTCATATGAAAAAAGCCGTGAAAAATGCTTCACAATTGAGGTTTAAAGAGTAAACAAAAACTTACCCTACGGACGTGGTATCCTCATAGCGTATAAAGACGTGACATAGGTCGTGCTTGTCGGCCATGTAGCACTGAGTGCACAGATCGAAATCGAAACATTTCGAACACTTCCAGCGAATACCCGAGAAACCGTGCTTGCGACACGCATTGCAAATGATGTTCGGATGTTTCACGCCTGTGGCTCGAAAGAAAACGAACTTCAAGAATGAATGCTAGATAGTCAAAACTGACGAAGGAATGAAGAAAAGGAAATTTAAGTGTTCGCAAACCGAGTGGAGCGTTGTCAAACTTGCGCAGATCGTAAGCGTCCTGATAGCCAATCCTGTAGTTTGTACGGGATCCAAAGTCCCATTGAACAACGACTGTCTTTTCGGGAGACGATGACGAACTGCCCGCCTGGCCAATCTTAAGTGAACAACAGCAAAGCATTAGAAACGATTTAGTGATGTCATTCATGCATCCATGTTATTCTATTGTTGTCATGCCTCGATAACTGTGCCGACATGCCCTTCGCCGCCATCCTGGTTGCCCCACTTCCAGTCGGGTCCGCGAACCACTCGCAGCCCGATCTCCATCAGCTGTTTCCGACTGTCCTTTATATGGGCTATGGATCTACGAGGTTACGACCATGCGTTGTTCAACTCCGCAAATCTCCACACATGAAAAACATAAATGTATAACATCAGTCGCTTGAACTCGGTCGATAACATTGTTGCAGTGATCCGTACCATCTTCATTCTTATATTAGTAGGCCCGCCGTAGACTAACCCTATGCCCGTAGGCCTATCGCGGATACATTTCACTTGAACGAAAATTCACGTGAGAATCTCACATTGAGTTAACTCGATCATCACGTTCAGTCAGTGCAAGCTTGAGTAAGGCACAGAAAATTAATTACCTAGGAATATGCCTACTGTACAAGTGTACAATGTACACATTCTTATAATCTACATGTTGTAGGCCTACGTTAAAGTTCAGTGGTCCCGCATCAATGATTAGGGTTTACATGATTAATATTTAACTGTAGCTTACTCTCATCCTCAACACCTGAATGGGACTTCTTGGGCGGAAGCACGCATGAATCGTGACTTTAAAATTGACACAGAAACGAAAAGCTGCTTTAATTCATATCATTTAGGCTGCATCACTACTGTACGGTACTCAAACTTATGGCTTAATTTAATTAACTCAATTCTTCTAATGCATTTAGGATACGGTACCCTAGACAATAAAATTCTATATAATAATTCTCACGTGCATTAAGTTTAGAGCAGCCCCAGCCTCAAAGAACAAACAATGAGCCTACCTTAAGCACTACATTGTAGGCCTACCTCCCACAAAAATGCCAGCCTCTTTAAGCGTTCGGCAAACATTCTACAAGCCTGTATGAAACGTGTGGTTGTTATACATACGCCTGAATAAACGTGAACTTATTAGTATTGAATAATTTATGCGGAATTATTCAACGTGACTTGATCAAGGCCTTTGTTCAATCGAATCTTGATTCTTGAGCCCATCTGAACCCAATCACCATGCATGGACGTTCATATTCTAAATCAACACCACCTTGAGAAATGTTGGTGGCACGATTATTGGAATGTCGATTTATAGGTTAATTTCAAATTTACCTATAAAAATGATGAAGGTTTTCTTTACGAAAAAATGGTGACTTGTTGTTGTCCTTGCTTGAACTCTTGCGCGCAGCTGGCTGACGACAAACGAGATTTTTGAGACCTGCCGTTCTTCATTCATCGCAATTTAAAACTTGCGCATTCTTCAACAACAGTCGCCCCTTACTGCACTCGAAAACAAATGACGACGCAGTTTGATTTTTTGCGCATTTTAAATGTTTCATTTTGTTGAAATCAAAAGGATTCGCGACACATTTGCAGACGATTTTCAAAAGAAATAAAAAATTGAAAATCAAAATGGCGTCGGTATCGATTTGCCGCATGTCAATCGATGCTTGAAGTCATCGATTGATGCAGTGTCACAATGGCGGCGCCCATGAGATCTTGCGCTCGCTTGTCGCCGTTTTTGAATTTTTGCAATTATTTAAAACACAAATCGTCTCCGAAATTGATAAACCAAAGGTAAATTCCATGTTCTGCTTGTTTGTTCCAAGTTTGTAGACTTGAAATTTGACAAAATATGACAAACTACACAATACGCTATCTTCCGACCTGCGTATATCGTTCATCTGCGCATTTAAGCTCGATGTTCGAGTTATAGAGGTTCAAGATGCAATTTAAATTAAAATCCCCGAATTGTATTTACAGAAATGTTAAATTCTCGTCACCCGTCGGTGTCCTGACACGTCACCAACGCATGGCTATCGCCAGCTCTAATAGCTTGAAATGCATACATGTAAAGGGGCAATCGTCGAATTTCCACACTTCGGTGGGTGACAAGGGTTTGATGGAATTCTTTGACGACGAGAAGAACTGGGGAACAACAACTGTCAAAGTCGGTTAGTATGCGCACGTTCAAGCAATATAACCAATAGGGCCTACATGTATCAACTTAAATGCCAAATAAATCAATGATGATAAACTTATACGAACACATACATTGTACATGTGTACAGGCAGATCCTGGAAGCTGGATGAGCTGAGAATCAAAAGCAACGCGGACTTGCATAAATTGTGGTCAGTTTGCAAAGCCTTGCTCTTGAATATTTACAACTAATATTTAAAAAAAACTTATGCACCGATTTCCTGAGCGTAGGTATGTGCTGCTAAAGGAAAAGAACATGCTGCTCACCATGGAGCACGCGCACAAGCAAGAGTGCGAACAGTTTCCAAATCCTGAAAGACTTGACAAGGTATAATCAACTATTTTATTTTAGAAAGCGTGTTTGAAATTTAAATGTTTAGGGAATTTTAAATTCCATTTAGGTGAAAGATAGCATGACCAATTTGGAGACAGTTGTCAGAGAGCGAAATCAGGCTTACCATGAACTCGAAGTGGGCAAATACAGTGAAATCCCAAAACCGGATCGATCCACGCCATTTAGTACGTAATTTATGGTCTCGATCCTCCGTCAAGATATCCACTGACTTAAAAGTTGAAACGCTAACTTTATTTTACCTCAATCTCAGGGCACCTGTTCTTGCGAGAAGCGAAGGAATACGCCATCCCGAAGGAAGCCAATGAGGAATGGCAGCGAGAACGTGTCGAGTTCAGCCGTCGAGAAACTAGTGATTTCGTCAAGTTCATGTCACGCAAGCTTCACGATGAAAAAATGCGAGAAAGAAGGTACATTTTGTAAAAATAAATTAAAACTAAAAAGCAAAACAAGGTGTGCTTAAGCCGTAAAATTATCCCTTTGCAGGCGTCAGCGTAATCGCGTAATACAAATTCTGAAGAGGTTTCCAAACGCTGACGAAGAGGCGATCAAAGCTCAATATCCAGATGCAGATCTCGAGGAAATAAAAAGACGAGCAAGCTTAGTCATCCGCTCATAAGACCCTTCGTTTGTAAACAGCCAGCAAATTAAAATGCAAGAATTTTTTTATCTAAGTTCTTGATTTCTTGTGTTACACTATGAAATGTCGATTGAATCTTTAGAACACAAACTTTCGTCTAAATGGTCTTAAATATTTATTTATTTATAAGATAGAATTTAAAAAAAATTGCCTAATATTTAGTGAATACTTAAAATTTCAATCTCACAACTTGGTGAACGAAGGACGCGTTTTTATCATTGGTTTGGTCCGTCTCAGCGTCATGCTATGTTGCAGCGGTTGCTCGACTTTTTTGTTGTCGTCATCGTCGCCGCTTTCGGCTATGGGTGACAGAATCGTCGACAAATCGGCACCGACGATAGTAAAAGAACTACAATGTAAGCAAACATAAAAAAAATTGATTATTATTAAAAATTATTTTTAAAGAAAATTAAATCGCTCACCCTGATGAGCGTTTTCTGGGACTCTGTCGCTTCTTGCTGGTTGACGCGACGGCCAACTTCCTAGTGCTCGGAAATGATGGAGGCGTACAGATTGAATTACGACCTCTCAGGCTCTTGGATCGCGTTAACGGTGGCGAGAACGGCCAATCGTCCGCAGAGCAGGCAGGTGACGCTTTCGCTAATTCAGCAGCTATTTTTAAAAGAAATGAATTATCAATTATATTTTTATTTATATTATTATAAGCTATATTATATCTTATTTATCTATTAAATTTGATTTATTATAGTATCATTATCATTATTGATGAAAATGATCGATTAGAGAAAAAAACAAAATGATTATGTAAGGTTATGAATGATTCTCACTGCGCAATTTTCAGTTATAACAAAAAGCTTGGTCGGCTCGTGCGATAAAAATTGCTCAATGCGAATCAGTCATTAGAATGCGCACAGACCGTCTTTGTCGGAGTCGTCTTCGTAAGGTTCCGAAAATGAGAACTTAGGTAGCGTGCGACGCCTGGCTGGAACAATTTTGTCGGGATCGTCTGTTCCCTTGCCGCGCAAGCTACTTCTTCGATTTGGAGGTTTGTCTGCCGTACTGGTCGCCGACAACTCGCTTACAGCCTTGTCTTTGGCTTTGCAAATTGATCTTCTACTTGGAGATTTGGCAGCTTTCGTCGTCGTCATCGTCTCGCCTCCTTTCGAGTCTTTCGCCTTGGAACTCGCTCTTCGACTTGGAGATTTCCCAGCCGTGGACGAAGATTCGCTTTCTATGTTGTCTTTCGCTTTGGAACTCGATCTTGTGGAACGTCTTGGCGTATTCTGAAACAATGGCGATCGCACCCAAAATAAAAGAAAAAATTCAAGACATTGTATCGTCCTCATTTCAATCTATTCAATCACAATACGCGGTAATACACATAATAATAATGCAGTTTCATATAAGCCTAAGCTTAATTATTGATCCAGTTTTAAATTTGGATTCTAGAATCTTTTTGGTTTCTGCATAAGCAGCTAGTTTTTCTGCATGAGCAAAATTTTTTAAAATTATTCAATTTGATGGGAAAACGCACAATCATCCATAGTGTCAATAATGTTGGGCTTAAAAGATTCTAACCGTTTGCTTGATCGATTCTGGCGAAATGGACGACGCCGTTGATGTGTGTCGACTCCTCAGCTGCATTCCTCCAACGTTCTCTGAAGCTTTCATTATAGCCGTCCAGCTTCGAGTCGATCGTCGACTCGACGTCGATGAGGTCACCGACGAGGGCGACGCCTGCTCAACGGCAGCGACGAACGTATTGTCCAATTCGATGCTCAGTTCGTCTAGTTTTCCTTGCGTTAAAACCGAGGGCAAAATCGGCGCGTCTTCGTCGCATTTTTGCATTTCGTCGTCATCGTCGCACTTTTGAACTTCGACGTCGTCGCACTTTTGAACTTCGTCGTCCTCGCACTTTTGCACTTCGTCGTCGTCGCACTCTTGTACTTCGTCATCCCCTTCATCATCATCATCATCATCCTCATCATCATCAGGCGACGATGATGATGGCGGCGGCGCGACGTCCATACGCACTAACAAAGGCATAACATTTTCATCAGGCGTCTTCGGTGTCTTGGTCTTCGCGTCACTGTTAGCCGACCTTCTGGATGGAAAATCGCACTTGTAAATACCGCTGACGAACACGGGACCTTCACCGTGCGCACTGGGCCTGGACAAGAGAGACTCGACCGTCGTGTCGACCAGAGTCTTCAAAGACGGAGGTCCGTCTGTCCCCTCCTCGGCAAGATCATCTTCTTCCCACATCTTGGATCGATACTCGACGAATTTCTTGAACAAGTCGCCCGGCGTCATGCCCTTCAAGTTGAGAATTGGAAATTTCCGGAGAATATTGGAACGAGGGAAAAAACCGGGAAAATCGACATTGAACAAATTTAGTTATGTGCTGGTAGCAGTCATGAATTAATAGTCACTGAGTCACTCACTCAGTCAAGCTCTCGACGTGAGTCACTCACTCAGTCAAGCTCTCGGAGTGAGTCAAGAAGACAGAACCCTACCCGAAGTCTTAGATCTAATACTCTGCAGAGTAATGCAATAATTCGGCAAATGCATATTGGTCATGGGACTCATGGACTGCCGTTGAGTAGGCCTATTATATATTTTACCATTCTACCTAATCTAGACCATGCATCTATGCAGCTGTGCAGGCAGCGCCCTTAGCTCCCTTGGGCCAATTTTCCCTTCCTAAATTCCCGGTTTTTTCCCATATGTGCAGCTTTACCTTTAAGTCGGTGATCGTCGAAGGGATGTTGAGATTAGTCATCGTCGTTGTCGAAGTCGATGATGACGTCTTCGTCTCAAGCGTGGTTTTTACTTCTTCGACGACAACGGTAGTCTTGACGGGAGATTTTCCTACTTGCATCTTCGTCTCGATGTCCGAAGCGATTTCTGCGCCTCCTATCGCTATTGCTATATGCCTAGTTGTCGGTGAGCAGAGATTTGCAGTCGAAGCATGGCCACTCAGAGGCAACGCCTCCGTCGTCATTGTCCTCATCGACGACGTTTCCGATAACGAAACTTCTGGCGTCAAATATGCTTCTCCGACATCGCCATCTTCGTCCTCGCTGCAGGAATCATTCGTCGATTCGTCATCGTCGACAATTTCTTCTGAAAATTCACGTTACCGGTAAGAAAGAAACTGTGGGCCTAATCTGTTTTCATGCACTTTAACATTGTGTTTTTGATACTACTTGTTAGTATTATTAGGTCATTAAATTATCAACATCCGCGTTTCCCTATTAATAAAATAATAAATTAAGGTTTGTTCACTCACGTTGAATTGGTTGATCCACCAACGGTAACAAATTGCTGAAACCTCGAGGTGAACACCTGAAACAAGAAGTTTGTTCGTTAGTTCATTAATCACATAGCTGTATATTATTCAACAAATTATTATTGTTTTTAAAATCTAAATCTAGGTTCCCACGTTATTTTCGTTGTTGCCATGCCAATAACGACGAAAGGACGTCAAATGGTCAACTTTCTCGTAGCAAGAACGAAAATAATAAAGATAGAAGTAAAGAAAAGGAGAATGCATAACCCAGAATTATTTTACCCTCTTACTTTTCAAGAGGACCGCCTTGATGTCCGCCATCGTGCAGAACCCTATCGGACGATATTCTAAAAATACAGAACAAAATTTAGAATCAATAATAATCAATGTCATGAACCTTATGTAAAAGTAAACTCTTACGATTCCGAATCGCTGCTATGAAATGTGACGGTGGAACCATTGGAATCGTAATCGTCTTCCATGACTTCATCCTCTTTATTTTCGTCGTACACTGATTTAAATCGAAGTTGGCGGACATGTGCTCGTTCAGGGGAGAGCTCAATCGTTTCTTCTAGAATTTCGGGGTCATTGTGTGACGTGTCTGTTAAGAAATTAATTTTATAGCAACAACCACGTTGGTCTTGAATCAATATTCAAGAAATTTGCAAAAAAAAAGCAACCAAATCAAGACTAACCTGAATCAACTTCAGGGAGATCAGTGGGAGTCGCCATGCGAGACCTGAACGCAGCTGATGTCGTCAAAGGCGTGCGTTTCTTCTCAATCTCTGAAGATAAATTTAAAAAGCTAGAACCAAACACAATAAATGGAAGAAACACTCGGATTAATCCCCATGCGTAGGCTGGGTTAGACGAACCTATGTTTCGTCTTTTGAGAGCTGAAGCAGGCGAAGATGCATTCGAAGTACATTTAAGTATTGACTGCGGCGTTGCGTCCAAAGAAGATATAGCTATCCTCGAAGAGGGAATCTTGCGTCGTACAATCGGTGTTTGAAGCAACAATTGAGGTTCACTAACACCGATGTCATCAAAGCTTTGGCTAGATATTCAAAGTACAATAAAATAATTAAACAATTAAAATATTTGACGATACTTGTGCAAGTTTGCAAGGATAACTTGAAGCTAAATTGTTACCTATGGGTGGCCCTCGCAGGGTTTCTCGGTGGACTACCGATGTCCAAAATGCGAGGTTTTTTAGCTGGAGAACCCAGGAAAAGGCTTTCATCATCGTTCCGGTGAGAATCGACTGAGGAATCCACTTTCGGGTAAACAACGTTAGGAAACCTGGGATTTATAAAAAATATAAAGAAAGCGTCAGCAATTAAATTCAATTAAGCCCAACTATATTACTTGATTAGAAATCTAGACTAGACTTGACTGGATTACGTGACTAAAAACCTGAATATTATCAATTTATTATTCACCCGGTTGTTCTTCTTATGTTTGATAATAACGGGGTTCCAATGAACGGAACATTCCCCAAAGACGATCTACTGTCACGCGTCGTTCTATTTGAAACCAAACGCATGTTAATTTTGCACAGAATCAATTTAATGAGACTAATAACTAACTCAAAAACTTAATTGTCCCTGCGCATAATTGGAAGGTTGGCACCAGACATACGTTTTCATCGGGGTGTTGGTGTAGTCGGTTGAAGGGCGGTTCCAAAGATCGCTTACGCACTCCATAACCTGTGAGACGAACGTCGAGCTCGTGGATGGTTCTGCAGAAGTCCTCCGAACACGGGTCGACAGTGGTTGACAAGGTCGTACAACTGAAGAAGACAAAAAGCATATATATCGTGAAATTAGCAAAAATCTGGCTTTGTAGAAAATAGACAGAACAACGTGATGATGAACTAATGACCTACCGTTCTGAACGTAAGGCCGACCAGGGGCGAAAATCGAGCAAGCACTTTCGAACATTTCAGTCTGAATTTTTGGGAGCAATCTGTAGAAACCGTCGACGAGCATCTTTCGTGTAGCAGCTCTTTCCCTCGATGCAGGATCGGTCTCCAACTTTTATTTAGAATTTTAAGATTTTATGATAAAATAAAGGTTTTATTAGTAATTATTATTTTTCTCAAGAAATTCAATTTGAAAATCAAAATTATAATACGCCACCTTTTCGCTAAACGCCAGTTGATCGTTAAGACGTTTGGCTTCCATGTACTTTGAATGAATCAGGAAATAGACAACGAGGTAATCGCGACACCTTTTGTCAGGGTTCTTCAAGAGGAAAGTCTCGAGGCACTTCTCTTCGAATCCTTGAAACGGTAGTTGCAGGATGTCGCGAAAGCAGTTGGCTGCAGAAAAATAAGTTATCACTGAATAAAAGAAAGAATTTATGCAATAAACAGCAAACATGAATATGGTACGAACCTTGCAAACACCCCTGAAAGAAGTGATTTAAATTATCTTCAGCGTTCGCCTGTGTCCGGATTTCTCGTTGGTAGAAAAAGGCTCCAGAGACGGATCTTTGATATGAGAAAAAAAATTGATATTCGTCAGTTAGACAATAAACAAAGCAAAAAATTTCAACAAGGAGAGCAATGTACGGACCCACTAGCGATTAAAAGTGTCAGGTGGAATTTCCATTCATCAGGGCCCTCTTGAGGAGGTTTGCGGACGTGGGAGTACCGAAGGGCCTTCTTTGGCTCTCCGTGATACAGGAATGACTTCATGATTCGACGATGTTGCTCTGGACTGATATCCCGCGGTTCAATTATTGGATGCAAAAGAACTGACAGAGCCTCCTTAAGAATTCAAGCAAATAAATCATTATTGAAAATTTTTGATTTATTCGTAGACTAATAAATTAAACCCATTTAGCCCTATTAAAATTAAATATATTTTTAAAACCTCAAAATTCTTATGGTCTAAAAGCCAGAATCCTTGCGTGATCTTTGTGAGACTGGACGAGAGGTGATGCGCTGCCGGATACATGACAAGGTTGTTGACAATGTGAGCGTACGGTCCGCCATTCAGAAGCACTACACAAAGAGCGAATTTTTTTTTTTCATTTATTATTAATTTATTAGAAAATTAAAAGCTAATTTAATTATCTGCTCACTTGCGAGATCGAAGAAGAAATATTGAACGATTCGATGTTTAGTCGACGAAGATACGCCGTCAAGCAAAAAGATAGAAAGCAAAGCGTGAAGAGTCGGCGGTGGATAAAGTCCGTCACTGGCAGTTTGATGCAGGTTCGCCTCAATTTCTTCCTTATTCCAAAGATCAATAATCTCATTGCCAGCGTTCGATACAAGCTCGTCAATGAGAAGAAATTTCGTACGGCCCATGCCACTGAAAGCGTAAAATGCAAAATAAAAAACAATTAAAATTTAGATTTATGTCTAGGCCTA